>APFE030117103.1:75271-146363 GCA_000404065.3 Pinus taeda
TGATTGAGGAGTTGATGGAGTTGTGTTCAGTTTGACTTAGTTGAACTAGTTGTATTTAGTCTAATTGACAAATACACTGGTGATGAGTGGTGTGAATTAATTATTAATTAATTCACTAATTATTAACTCATAAATCAACTAAAGAATACATCGGTTAACTCAGTGCATGGACAGTTTAGTGGAGACAAGTGTTTGAGGTGGGTGAAAGGGTGAGACTACTATTAGTTGTGACTATAGTTGTGCATGAGATTTGCACAATCATTGATTGAGATTGCCAATGAGGATTGCACAGTAAAAGCCAAGGGAATTCGAACTTGGATCATTATATTCTCAATAGGGATTGTGCAGTAGAGGCAGGAAAACAATGGAGGAGATTTGAACCCGTGACTTGTTCAGATCTGAGCTAGTTTGTGTGTAGCATGGGGAGATAGTACTGAGTACTTGTGAGGAGTATTGTACTATGTATTGTTAAATGTTTTTTATCATTATAATATACAGATAGTTGGGGGTTTTCAGCTGTATTCTTTCCCCATTACATACTGTGTTGATATTTGTGATTGATGTTTCAATGAGCGCATGCGATTTGTTTTAATTCCACAAATTGATGATCAATAGTAGAGGAGGTTATGTATTGTGCATGCATTCCGCAAATAGTGTATAATCAAGATAATCTCTATGAATAAGTGTTATATTATTCAAAATTTCTACAGGTTATAAAACTTTCCTCTTGGCATGATGATGACAAACTATTTATTATTTTGAAATACTCTTTGCAATTAACAAGCGAGCTTGTTATCCCTCTATACGTTGTGTTTAAATGCGTGTTTAATCTCTATTGATCATTGCGTACCTACAACTCACAAGAGGCCCCCCTGGGAGCTGTAAGGTTTCATTTCATTTCCAGTCAATATTTGAGTTTTGTATTTCAGTTTTATAACATCACATTATCATAGCTAATGCTTCAGTTTTGTTTTTTTAGAGAATGTGTATGACAGTGTGAACAAAGTTTGTAACTGAGTTTACTGAAGACTTAGTTCATAGTTCTAATCATTTCATTGTGTGAAGGATGAAGAAAATAAATAAAAAATGGATCTATTATGAAAATGTAAATTTTAGAATAGAGTCATTTAATTTCGAATTGCAATTAGGAATATAATTCTTTCAAGGATTTATTAGTGTGATTCAAATTTGCCAGTGCAATATTTTATTTTTGTACTTAAGATTAGTTTCATTTTTGTTAGTGAGAATTAAATCTAATTTTCTTGGTGTGATATTTATTTATACAATCGTATATTAGTTTTATTTTTTGAAGCATAAAGGGAATTTGGATTTGAATTTCCTATTTACTTCTGCATTTCAATTTTTATTTATTTCTATCAATGCATTATTTTGCTTTCTTGCAAGAGTGACAATTTCTTAGATAAAACATGTGCATGAAAACATCCTAATTTAATTTGAAAATTTACTCACCTAATAAATAATTCTAGCACAACTAGTGCATATACAGTTCATCAACTTACAAGACCTAGTAGGTCATTTATGTAGTAATTTAAGCTCAATTAAATTACCAAACATTTTGGTGTCATTATCAGGGAAACGCATATAGGATTCAGTTTTTTTAGGAGTCTTTTCATTAAGAAAAATGATAAAAACATATTTATGCATAGGGAAAGAAATTCTAGGGGTAGGTTTATAAGTAGAGGTAGGAGTTCCATTCCAACATCACCACTCACCCCACCACAGACGCATAGTGCCACACCACCCAACAAAACTCATATTCCATCATTTGTAGGTAGACTTAGGCTTTCTAAGGTACAATGATCTGAAATCCAACTTAAAGATTCACCAAATTCTTGTATTGAAGCTATAGTAGATGAACATACATCCCCAACAGAAGAATTAGTCTTTCTATCTTTAACTAGAGATCCAATTCTAGGACAAGAATTGGAAGTCTCTAGTGAAGAAGAAGAAGAAACATATTTTATTCCATTGAGAGAAGAACCAGAAAAGGAGATGTAAAATTCAATTGAATAACCCTACATTAGCTCTGAATAATCTATAATGGAAAGGGAAGCAGAAGGAGAAGTACATAATGTGAATGGTGAATCTAGGATTGGAGGTGGAAGAGGTAATGGAGGAAGAGGTAAAGGGGGAACTGAAACCTTTTGGGTTTCGCATATTAGATGAAGATACCATGGTTACAATGAGTAATATCTCACCCTCTATGATCCCTAATTTCCATGTAGTACGACATGAGGATCCCGAAATATTTCTTTCTGAGTTTGAAGTATTGTGTATATCTTATGACTACTTGCTTGATTCTCAAAAATTGAAATTGTTTCCAACCACTCTTAAAGATAGAGCGCTTAGTTGTTATATGTGAAGTCTTCTCTACTAGGGTTTCTCATTTTCTTTCACGACGTAGGGGTCTCAGATACTTGTCTGAGTGCTTTAGACCTCTTCTATATTACCTTCTCCCACAGGCCTATGATATTACATATCTGATTGACTGGGAAGCCTCATGTTGGGAAATGCGGGAGGAGGGGGATCAACCCCATCCTTCAAAGCCATACTAACGAGCTTTAATCACCCTCCCCATGATCCATCCTCCTCAAGCACGTGAAAGGAAACACATTAGAGAGGCTAGATCTCGGAGCAGAATGGCAAGCCCGAATTTGAGGTCGATGCTTGCCCAAAGGTGCTAAACCCCTAGGGTAGTAATACTAAGCCATCAACTAGATCAGTCCCGACAATTTATGCAGGACCATGCAGTTATTTGAAAATTCATGGCCATTTGGCCCCACCAATTAGACATTCGAAGATGGATCCAGCTAAAATGACAGTCGAGAGCACCATTTGACATATGACTCTGAACGAAGGGGTTCTTCACTATGATTTTTGAAGATCTATAGGATAAAAAATGCATCATGGATAATGGGTCATACTTTATGAATAGTTCAATCCTCTTCATGGGACACTGGGAACCATGTTATAATCTGGTGAAGGAACAATTCCTTGCAGCCCTTATCTAGGTTCCACTATACTCCCTACTAGAAGACTTCTAGGAAATGGATATTTTGGAATCAATCAGTAACTCCATCGAGGAATTTGTGCAGGTCTCTTAGATTATCAGACACCGTAGGTTCTCCTCTTATGCCAAGATTTGTTTTTATATGAATATAACACAACCCCTCCCCGATTTAGTGGAGATTAAGTAGCGGGATGAGGTCTAGTCAAAACTGTTAGAATATGAACATGTCCCCTTTAAATGTAGGCTTTGCCATGGGTATGGATATTTCTTTGGTGACTGTCCTCAACAGGCCAATGTCACCCCAACAAATCCTTCCTTAGATAGGGTTCAAGAAGTATTAAGGCTATGCCCTCCATCGAGCAAAGCAGTCCCTTCCCAAGCCCTTCCTAGCCCTCCTCCAACATCGCCTGGGACATCCCTAGCAACTTCCAACTACCCTGCCACTAACCACTTTTCCCTCCTTGTGGAGGCAAGTGAAATCGAGCAACCAATTGAGCCTAAGGAAGCAATGGTGGCTCAAACAACTACGAAAGTGGAGACCAACACATAAAACCGTAAAAATAAATAACGCATCAATCACAAGTCTCCAAAAGCATAGACGACAAGAAATAAATTCAACAAGTGCTCGCACAAGTAAGGCAAGTGTTGGAATAGGATGTCAGGTTGGAGCAGTCTAACTCGGATGAAAGGGTAATGGTGGCCTATCTAAAGAGTTGGGCCAAGGATGGCTTGAAGGAAATACCTCAGGATTAGCTAGCATAATTTCATAAGATGTACTGAGAATTGGAACAATGATAGGCTCCACTTGAGCCACCCCCGAGATGGCACTGACCATACAGGAAGGTGATTCACCCGAGAGAAGGTGCAAAAATAGTTTGAGCACCAAGAAAAAAGATAAGATAACCACCAAGGAAGTGATCTGTGCGGCAAGGGTGATCCTAGTTAACTCAGGAGAGACTAATGTCTTGACAGAGTACTAATAATGCTCCATCTCATCCCCCACTCAATGAAGTTAGTATCACAAAACATAAGGGGACTGAAATCCAAGGGGAAGTTGAGGTACCTCAAGGATGGGATCCAGAAATAGAATGTGGATCTTGTAGTACTCTAGGAAACTAAAGTAACCATGGAAAACCTCAAAGAAATCACTCGCAAAAGTTGGACGATGGTGAAGTGCATGGCGTTGGATGAAAGGGGATTTGCGGGGGGGGGTGCGAAAACTTTAGGATCCCATATCCATCCTCATCCAAAGTTATATTGCCTATCCAAACTCCCTGTCAAATAAGTTCGCGTGCATCAGATCTGAAGAGAAAGTATGGCTCACGGAAGTGTATGGCCCTACACTGTGTATCCAAGAATAGGTTCTTAAGGAATCAAAGATATTTAAAAATCATAATAGAAAGCTTAAGCTAGATCCTATAATGGGACTGTAATGTGATCAAGGACTTGGGTTAGAAAAAGGGAGGCATCAGAAGACTAGGCCTAATATTTTTGGCCTTTCAAGAGACCATCCAAGCCATGGAAGTTGAATATATTGATTTTGTGAATGGATCCTTCACATGGAATAACAAACAAGACTTGAAACATGAGATAACAACTCACTTAAAAAACTTTCTCGTTTCTGATAACATCCTTCAGTTAGATATTTTCTTACAAGCCATGATCCTTCCTTGCCTTGGCTTGGATCATTGGCCAATAAGCCTTGAAATCGACCTAAGGAAGGCTCCTCGAAATCAAAAATTTCATTTGAATCATTATGGTTGGAGAAACCATACTTCATCACCAAACTGGAAGCATGCTGGAAAGAAATAAGTATAATAAGGCGTAACACTATGGAAACCTTCCAACTTAAGCTAAAGGAGTTAAAAAGGTAAATCAAAGAATGGAACAAGCAATATTTTGTGGACATTCACTAGGATAAGTGCAGACTGGAAGGCGCAATGAAGGTAATACAACAAAGAATTGTCTTGGAAGGGAGAACAAAGGAACTCATAGAACAGTAGGGGTGAGTCCTGACCGTTTTAGAACAACCTAAAAAACAAGAAGAAATCGTGTGGAGGAAAAAATAAAGAATTCAATGGCTCAAATAGGGGTATCACAACATAAACTTATTTCATAGGACCATGTTGAAACACAGGCAGGTAAACTGGATCTTTTCTCTGAATGGATCATATGGAAACTGCCTACTACAACATAAGGAGATTGCATAAAAACTAATTGGGCATTTCTAATCCTTGTTTCGAGAACCAAAAGTGGATAGAAGTGAATCTATATCCAAAATTTGTCAATTTATTCCTAAAATTATTTCAGATGACAAAAATAATGCACTCATGAGGAAGATTATGTATGAAGAAGTAGAAGAGGTGGTTAGAACACTCCCTAAGAACAAAGCTCCAGGTCCAGATGGTTTCACCGCGGATTTTTAAAAAGCAGGGTGGCATTTCTTGGGTAAGGAAATCCATACCCTAGTGGATGTTTTGCGCCATTCCCAACGAATGTGGTTAGGACTACATGTTACTTTCCTCACACTCATTCCAAATAAGGGTGTGACTTCAGACTTAGGTGGCTTCCTTCCCATCGCTCTATGTAATATGGTATACAAGATTATCTTTGCTATTATTGTCCAGTGGCTAAAGCCCCTTCTACAAGCAATAATCAGACTCGAGAAGTATGGTTTCATGGAAGGACGATAGATCATAGACATCATCATGGTGGCTGATGAAGCGGTTCATTCCCTTTCCTCCTCCAAAACCCCAGGTATGTTAATGAAGTTTGATCTTTCTAAATCATATGATCGTTTGAATTGGGATTATCTCTTATTGATTTTGGAATCCTTTGGATTTTCCCCAAACTGGATATGTTGGATCCAATCCCTCAATTTTACCCCCTTCTACTCCATTCTAGTGAATGGGGCGCCCTCTCCTCCTTTCCATCACTCACACGAATTAAGACAGGGGGACCCTCTTTCCCCCTTCCTATTCATTATTTTTGTTGAGGGATTTAGTAGAACCATAAAGGATTTAGTGTCCTCATGCTCCCTTTAGGGTCTCAATCTCTCTCAAGATGTCCCTCCTAGTGCCCACAAATAGTTCGTGGATGAAAATATGTTATTTGGCAAGCCAACCATGAAGGAAGCTTGAAAATTTGGCTCTATCAGGGATGAGTTCCAACAGATTTCGGGCACTCAGATTAGTGGTGAGAAGTCAGATATATTTTTTTCAATGCCCACCCCTGGGTGCAAAGGAATCTAGCTGGGAATCTTGGATTCTGAATAGGTTCTCTCCCAAGCACTGACCTTATGGTTCCGCTGGTTCCAAATTCCCTTACAGCTTTTCATTGGAAAGACTTTCTTGGGCGAGTTGATCAAGAACTATCAAGATAGTCCTTTAGAACATTGAATACCCCGAGACATCTTGTTCTCATAAAGGTTGTGCTTTGGGCCCTTTCCATTTATTAGCTGTCAACCCTCACTGCCCCCCAAAGCATATACAAAGATTTAACTGCAAAGTTTTGAAAATTCCTCTGGTTAGGGTTGTAGGTTAGGTGCAAGTGGGCTCTAGTCGCATTGTAAAAACTTTGTAAATTTAAAATCCATTGCAGTCTGTGGCCCAAGGATCCTAGAATATTATCGTAAGCCCTGAGGGCCAAGGCCTAGTGGAGATGGATACATGGTGGTCAGGAGAGATGACAGAGGATTTGGTTAGGAAAATATGGATCTCATAGCAAGCAAAACCCTTTATCAGATAATCTTATCTTCTCAAAAGGATCCTCCATATGGAATCGGGAAAAAGTGAGTCAGGTGCTCATTTAGAAACATGGGTTTTGGGAGATCTGAAATGAAGCAACGACCAAATTTTGGGAAGAAACCTCGATGCAACACCCTAAATTAAGTCAAGAGGAGAACTAAAGAGAGATTCAGGTCTACACCAAAAAATTGGGAGCATAAAATTTCAATGGCTTCTATCACCTTTCGAGTCTGGATCTAAAATGGGGGGAATAGAAATATGTTTATCAGTGGCCAGAGTCATTCCACCCCTAGATTGGGAGGTCCCCTCCCTGATCCCCTGATATCAACCCATTCTAAAAAATGGGCAGCCCAATAAACTTCTATGGGGTCATCATCGTAAAGGTATGCTTTCATTAAAAGAACCATATTCAATTCTATCTGTTTTGGGTGACCGAGCTCCTCTCCCCTTATGGAGAAGGATATGGCATTCTAATATGTGGCAAAAGGTAGCTTTATTTCTATGGCTCATAGAGAACAATAAACTCCTTACATGGGACAAGATGAGGAAGAAAGGAATATGTGGATCGTCTATATGCCCTCTCTGCACAACCAAAGAGGAAGCAAGATATCATCTTCTAAATTCCTTCCCAAAGGCCCAAGCTCTATGGGATCAAGTTGCATATCTATTTGGGGTATGCAACAAGTCAACAAATAGCTTGGCTAAATCTCTAGATACATGGCGTTGGACGCTCTTCAAAAATCCCATCATCAATAGGGCGTGGTGTTTATCTCAAGGCTTCGTCCTCTCAAATATCTGGACAGGAAGGAATCGTGCAATATTCCACTCGAAAATTCTACCGACTGATCATATAAGGTCAACAATCATGTGAAACATTAATGAAACCATCTCTATAGGTTGGTGGATAGAAGAGGACTGCAAAACAAAAGGCAGTGAACAGAGAATATTGGTAGCATTAGAATTAGCCCAAGGGACCACTGTTGCAGGATCGATGAACATTTAGCACATGCAGTACCATTCACCAAAGTCCTTCCTCCTTCCCCTAAAATGATTCCATAAACTTAATTTTTATGGCGCTTCGAAAGGGAATATGGGTCCGACAAGAATCAAAGGAATCATTCGAGATGACAAGGGACATGTCATAAAGTTATATGGAGCCTCATGTGGCAGCACCACTAACAATGTGGTTGAATTCTTGGTGTTGGAGAAAGGAATTCAAATAGATGCTAAGCAAGGAGTGTTAACTCTACATGTCACATGTGATTCCAAAATTTCCATATCATTGTTGTGAAAACTAATTCATGGATCCCAATAGAGAAGGTGATCAAGAGATGGCACTTGGAATGAATCTGAGAGTAGATTAGGTCAAGAATATCCTCCTTTTATTACATCATCACTGAACACATAGATGAGGAGGGAAACAAAATTACAGATAAGCTCACTCATTGGGCTAGTGGTCAACAGGGTCAGGATTTTGTCAGTGGATGGCCCACTCTGCCCCAAGAGTGTATTTTGGAATATTTTAGCCAATTTATGGTCTCAGAGGATGCCTCCTTGATGGGGGTGTCGAACGATGTGATTGAAAGTTCCGAAGGACTGTGTGGATATTGATGATGAGTAGGTGGATGAAGGTACAAAGGCCTATACCCAAGCCTTCTCCAAGTACCTTGAGATCAGAGGCATTGTCCCTTGAGTGTCTAAAACATTTGCTTGAAGGGTACATTACAAGTGGTGGTGTCAGGGAGAGCATTCATGGCTGGGGAGGAGGTCCATTATAACTCAGACAGGGCCTAGCTCAATTTCAAAATCCTGCATGGTGATTGATGTTATTACGACTCCTGGTGTGAGAGGATGGAGAATGAAATTTCTAAGTAGCGAACATGAATGTTTTGGGAAACATGGTAGATTTATTGTCAATGATCCTTGCAGCTCCCACACGGGTATATCCTAGTGAATTATTGGTTAAACTTGCACATACATTTAGTGGGTCAGGGAAGGTAATGGGAGAATTCATTTATCCTGGAGCAACACTAGTTCAACAGAGGGTAGGGGATTCTTCTATCAAGCAATTGGGGTATGGCGTTTCATGTTCAAACATGGAGAGAGTCTATTCTTGGTTCCCTCACTGGTTCCTCAGCTAGCGTAATTTCATCCTGGTGGCATAGTGTGTCGCGGGTGGAACACTAGGTGGTGAGAAAAATTTTCACCTCAAGCACCAATGGTTCTACGTTGCTAGTGGTGAGACCAAGTGCCCAATAGCTCGGATAAGATGGCAAGCATACAGTCCAAGGGGTGGAAGGAGGGAAGCACTCAATTTCTCTTTCATTCAGTGTGTTCTAGAGGATTGGAATGAGGTCGAAACCTCATATTTCATGCAGGTCGTCCCATACGAAGCCTAATTCAGTAGACCCTATGGGTGGTGGGATCCCATCCTTGATGGTGCTAACACCTAGTGGAAAGTATATAAGACACGATGGTTCTAGTGTTTTCCATCTTCACTCATCAACTTTAGCAGGTCGTGGGGGAGGAAGATCTAGCGAAAATTGCAAGAATGGTTCAAATATTCAAGGAGGCAGAGGCCCAAGAGTTTCAATGGGTGGTTGAGGTGGCCACACCATAAGTGGCTAACACTGAGGAGGGTTTTCTCATTGTGGAGGAGGACGAATTCAGGGGGTGGTACATCGTGGGGGAAAGGGGCAAGAAAAGACATGTTGCATGGATCATTGACGGGACCTAATCCAGAGAATTATGGATAGATTGGCTACCATAAATCATGTCAGGTAGGAGGAACATGTATAAATTATCACAACACTAAACAAGATGCACTACTTTTAGTGCCATACTCAGGAATGTGTGGTGGTGGTTTGGCATGGCCAAAATCTACTCTCCAAGTAAGTTAAAAATTTGGAGGCCTAGATGGCCCATTTCGAAGATAATGTGAAATGCACCTTCCGCCCTCCTCTACCTCTTGGAATAGCCCAAAATAACCCAACCTCCATCACTTCTGTGATTTATATGATATGGTATGATATCAGGTATTTTATATATCTTTCTTACCTTTTGGTGCTTTTGGCCCTTTGAGCTGTGGTCTTTGTTACTTTCTATTATTTTGTTTTATTGTCACTCGCTAATAACAGTAGTCAACAAACCTAGTTGAAGTGAGAGTACATGTGTTTTTGTTAATGATGTACACCTTTTTGAAGAATGAATAGAAGGTCAATTTACAAAAAAAAAAGGATGGAGCACTTAAATGTTCGATGGGATTAAGAACGCATACCATAAGAACATGGGAATAAATGAAAAGGGTGTTCTTAGAAAAATACAAATACTATTGTATGCCTCATAACCTTAAGGATGAAGTCTTTAAAATGATGCAAAAAGAGGATGAAAATCTTGAAGATTTCGTTGAAATATTTTCTTATAATGTTAGAAGGGCTAAAATGCATAATCTAGATGAAGAAACTTCAAAAGCTATTTTTCTAAAAGCCATTAGAGATGAGTGGGTATATCTTCTCAATTTAACGAGAAAAGGAGATGTTTCTCAGTTATCATTTAGAGAAATTTATGAATTGTGTGTACACAGTTCAAGAAGAAATGCTAGAACTGGGAAAAATCCAAGAGACCCTATTATGTCTAGGATTTATAAGTCTGCAACTAGGGTAGTAAGTAGAGAAAAAATAGGAAATTCGATTGACAACTTCAAAACATATATCTTAGGGCTATTATCGAACAAAGAGATACTCTTAAGGTTCAAAACAAGCAAAAAGTTGAAAATTTTGCATTATCAATTTTTTGTCCTAAATGCAAAAAGAAACATGATATAAGAGAATGTCCTCTTAAAAGTGTAGAAATATGTGTTATCTATGCAAAAATTCATATCACAAAGGAATTCCCTTCGATTCCTTGACTTAAAGAAGTCTTCCAAAATGAAGTTGAAGTAAGCCAAGTGGAGTAATTATGTTTTATCGATAAAATACCATGGCCACCACAACAACCAAATATGGGACAAGGTCTTAATCCTCAATGCCAATCATTTGTGCAACCT
The DNA here is from genome assembly GCA_000404065.3 of Pinus taeda. Lineage (NCBI taxonomy): Eukaryota > Viridiplantae > Streptophyta > Pinopsida > Pinales > Pinaceae > Pinus > Pinus taeda. The sequence goes on from APFE030117103.1 coordinate 86,094, forward strand.
CCAAACAATTGGAATACTCCATGAATTGGCAAAGTTGGCCACCTCAAAATCCATTATGGACATAAGGTTGGTAGTATCCTCTTAGGAATCCTCAGTATAATCAATTTCAACAACCATTTATTCCATATCAACCGCCATACTATTCTTCTCAATCAAACATCTTTCCACAATTTCAAAATCAAACTCAGCCTCATAATAAACCTCCAAAAAACCAATAAACTACATGCTCACCCACTTCCAAATCCGAATAATAAAAATTCAAAACCTATTTACAATATACAAGGTTAGAATTTCCAAGATTGCATGATAAATCCATTAGACCTAAACAATGTTCAACTTAGATGAAGTAGAGTTTTGGAAAATAAGTTACCATATGTTGTTATTCAAGAATCTCGAGAGGATGAATTGCTTAAAAAAGAAATGTCTCTTAATCAAGAAAAAATTCCTTAAAAAGAGAGTGCCCCTATACATGATACCTCAATAAATTCAACTTCCATTGCAGAACAAACTTTTGTTTTTATTCAAAATCCACCCTTTCCTGAAAGGCTAAAAATTGACAAAGGAATAGAAAAAAAATTGTGTTGCCTGAATATGATATGTTAGATGAATTGAAAAATGTTTGCATCAAAATTCTTTTGTTACAAGCTATAAGGGAAATACCAATATTTGCAAAGGCAATCAGGGATTTAATCATTAAGAAACCAGGAATAAGAAGAAAAGAATTTAAAAAATTATTTAGTTGTAAAAATTATAGATATTATGATGGGAAAACCAACAGTTCAAAAATATCTAGATCTAGGTAGTCCAACTGTAAAAATACACATTAATGGTGTCGAGATTACAAACACATTAATCAATTTAGAAGAATCCATTTAAATCATGATTAAACAAACTATGCATCAATTAAAACTTTCTAATCATCAATACACACCAACGTTACTACAGTTAGCAGATAGATTTTTTATCAACCCAAATGGTGTATTAGAAGATGTATCGTCTCCTTAGATTCTTGGGAATATCCTGTTGATTTTATGATTTCAACTCCCAATAGTAATTTAGTAGGACACCCAATTATTCTAGGAAAACCATGGTTAGCTACAGTTGATGCTTTTATAAATTGTAAATGTTGTGATATGTTTATTTATGATGGAAGCCCTACTAAGAAATTCACATTATATCGTCTTGCAAAAATGACAATAGAAGTAGAAAGTGAAGTTTGGATATATGATGATAATGAAGATTTTGATATACAACCAATATTTGCTACTTCACAAATAGATGAAGAAGATCAAATTTTATAATAATGATTCTTCCTCATATTGTGAACAAGACCCTAATTTTCAAGAAAAATACAATCTTGAATATCTATCATCACATCAAATGGACTTACATTCCATGGAAAATTTTGGAAATTATTTAATAGAAATATGTCCAAAGAAAACAGTGAACATTAATGATAATTTGGAAGAATCGCAAAAGAGAGAATTGATAAAGCTGTTACAAGAACATTCATCCGCTTATTCATGGGAATATATTGAAGAAAATGTCAGGCCAGTTCAACAACCCCAGGGGAGGATGACTCCAAATTTAAGGGAAATCGTTAAAGAGGAGTTACAAAAATTGTTGAATGTGAATTTCATTTACCCAATATGAGATAGTCATTGGGTCTCACTATTAGTGATTGTTTGAAAGAAAAATGGAAAATGGAGAGTATGCATCGATTATAGGGAATTCAATAAAGCTACCTTGAAAGATCATTTTCGTCTTCCCTTTATAGATCAAGTCCTTCATACATTGGCAAAGATAAAGTATTTTTCATTCTTGGATGGTTTTAGTGGATATAACCAAGTCCAAGTAGCTTTGGAAGATTAGGATGAAACAACTTTTACCTGTCCATGGGGAACTTATGCTTATTAGGTACTTCCTTTTGGATTATCTAATGCACCTGCAACATTCCAAAGGGAAGTTCTAGTCACTTTTCTAATATAATTGATGATTGTGTGGAAATTTACATGGATGATTTTACTGTCTATGGTAAGTCTTTTTAGGAAGCTCTTGAAAATTTAGAAAATGTTCTTATTAGATGTAAATAAATAAATCTCTCATTAAGCCATGAAAAATGTTTTGTGATGTTCATAGATGGAATTGTTTTAGGCCACCATATTTAAGGAGATGGAATTAATGTGGATGCATCTAAAGTAGAAGTTATTTCAAAATTACCAGATGTTGTTTGTCAAAAATACGTTAGGAGATTTATTGGTTTTACTAGTTATTACAGAAGATTCATAAAAAACTTCACAAAGATAGCCTCTCTACTTTTCAAATTACTTACAAAAGACTGCGAATTCATTTTGGAACTTTCATTGCCAAAAAGATTTTGAAACATTGAAAGAAAATATTTATGAAGCACCCATCTTCAGAGGACCAAATTGGAGTCTTCATTTTCACATTTCAATCGATACTTCAGATACAACTTTAGGAGTTTTATTAGGAAAAAATATATGACTCCTCTATTATTACACAAGTAAAAATTTGACTCCTCTAGAGTTAAATTGTAGTGTAACAGAAAAGGAACTTTTAGTTGTTGTAAATGCCATTAATAAGTTTTGACACTATATCATTGGTTATGAAACTTTTTTCCACACATATCACTCTGCATTTAGATTTTTAATGAATAAATCAATTACTAATGGAAGAGTTACGAGATGGTTATTTCTATTACAATAATTTAATATTACTATTTGGGATAGGCCTGGAAAGGAGAACATAGTTTTTGATTTTCTATCTAGAATCCAAAATGATAATAAGGATGTTCCTGTAAAAGATAATTTTCCTAATGAATATCTATTTGTAGTATCTATTAAATCTCCTTGGATTGTAGATATTGCTATCTATTTGTCCAGAGGAAAGTTACCATCACAATTATCTCCTCGGGAGAAAAGGAAAGTTATTCAAATCAGTGCATCTTATTCATCGATAAATGGAGAAATGTACAAACATCGACTGATTTAATCATTCGAAGATGTGTCAAAGAAGATGAAGTACCAAAAATATTAAAGGATTGTCACAATGAACCATGTGGAGGACACTTTGTTGATAAAATGATTTCCTATAAAATCCTTCTCTTAGGATATTATTGGCCTTCTATTTCAAAAGATGTTAAATAATATGTTAAGAGACGTGATAGCTTTCTAGAGAATGGGAAAGCCTATTCCTTCTAATGAAATGCCTCTAAAACCTCAAGTACTTATTGAACCCTTAGAAAAGTGGGTTTTCTATTTTGTTGGTCCAATTAATCCACCATCAAGGCAAAAAAGGTACATTCTTGTTTGTATCAATTATGTCACAAAATGGGTAGAAGTTAAAGAACTTCATTTTTCTACTAGAAATGTTGTAGTTTCATTTCATTTTGAGGACATTTTCACTCGTTTTGGTGTCCCAAGGGAAATTGTGACATATCAAGGTACTCAGTTTATATCCAAATTGGTGCAAAATATAATGGAGGAATACAATATCAAACATTGGAACTCCACTCCATATCATCCACAAGGAAATGGACAAGTTGAAGCTACTAATAGAGTACTTGAAGCAATTCCTACAAAGACTATATATCTACATGGAAGGGATTGGGGAAAAAATCTTCCAAGAGCTTTATGTGCATATCATACCACATGGAGAAACACAATGGCACATACTCCTTATAAACTTGTTTATGGGAAGCAAGCCCTATTTTCTATTGAGTTCCAAATAAAAACCCTCAAAACAACAATCTTGATCTATCAAAGCCCAAAAAAATTAATGGAACAACTGAATTAACTTGGTGAGATACGACAAGATGTTATTCATAGAACCAACATAGTTCAATAGAAAAAATCTAGATGTCATGATAAGTCTATCAAAGATAGGAAGTTCCAGTCACGTGATTAGGCATTGCTTTTTGATTCTAAATTTAAAGATTTTCAAGGAAAATTTCAAACTCATTGTCTTGGTGCTTAACTATCTTTGATAATGGAGCAGTCATAACTAAAACCATTGATGAAGAAAAAATAACTTTTTTTGTAAATGGTCATAGATTATGAATATCTCATAAACCATTAACGAAAGAAGAGTTCATAAGAAATTTGTAAGATAATCTTAATTTGAATTTGGTCAAGGAAGATTCTTCTTCTTCTCCAACTTAGCCTTCTACTTTCTTTTTAGAAAGATATATATATAATATATATATATATATATACAGAAAAACCAACATTTGTTGGCATGTTTATATACAAAAAAACATAATATGAAAACCAAGAATCATTAACAACCTAGATTTTGTTTTAATCTCCCTATTTTTGTCCCATTTCTTTTATTCCTCTTTACATAAATAAGGAAACTACACAATTGTCAATAATATACAACTCTCATGAATTTCTGTAGCTAACTTGACATATTACAACCAAACAAAATGAAGATCACAACAAAAGAAACTTGAGCAACCTACAAAAAGAGAAAATTAGTAAGGCAGAATGAAAGGTATGTAAATATTAGTTATATAATATAGATTATTATAACATTTTTCGCCATTAAATGCATTAAATTTTGGTAATCATCACGGAATGTGAACAACATTAAAACCTTGCATTTGTTTAAATTCATTCACCTTTATCTTTATATTACCTCATTTATCCTCTACGCTATTCCATTTCCTTCGCATTATATGCCACTTCCTTCGGCTTTATTTCATTCTTCTTTGTCGAAAACACCTCAACTGCTCCCTAAATTATGTTCCCATCTTTGTTACACTGCATAATCATGTCAAATAGGGAAACTAAGGACTGAATCTTCCTTACGATGGGATTTATTTTATGTTTTGAGCTGAATGGAACCAAGTTTCTTGAAGCCTATCCACAAGTTAAGCAACAATCGCAGCAGGCACAATGGTTACAGTTATTTCAAAAGTTTGATGGACATGATGAGGTTACAAAGTTGTTCGCTTGGGCCTATGATGGGATAGAAGAAGAAATTGGAGATATCAGGTTGGTCTTAACAGAGTTGTTCATGGTAGAAGCTACATGATTCCCAAGAAACAGGAAAAGTTTGTCTAAAAACCAGAATATCAAAGAGAAATATTGGGAAATCTTCCTAAAAAACCCAGCTATGGACATCGCCATTTTTAAGAAGGGAATTCCAACAAAAACTTTAAAAAGTAAATGGAGAAATTTATTGTTAATTATTTAGAAGTTCATAGCCTGTGAGGGTAGGTTTGGGAATATGTTCTGTTATCATGCTCGGTTGATGACACATTTTATTGATGTAAACAAAATCAATTTTCCATATTTCCTACTTTCTAGTTTAAGAAAAATGGTTGCTAATATCCAAAGAAAAATATAGTCCATTGGTAGTGCTCCGTATCATTGCAGGTTAGTAAAAAGATTACTTGAATCCAATTTGAAGAGTAAAGAGGATAATTGGTAGGACTTTCCAGTTCAAAATCATTAGAAGGAAGTCAAGAAAGATGAGTCGAGTTCAAAGATAAGAAGAAGTTGTCGGAAACTCCCCTCAAACCCTAAGCTTCAAAATGAAATACCTGAACGAGAAATTCCAAAAGATGAGCACACATAAAAATATTCTGATGACAAAACTCCTCTTTCAAATGTTTTATAGAGTCTTAGAAAGAAGAAAATGTCCAGTACACATGAAGGTCCATGAAGGGGAGGAACATAGAAAAACAAAAATAGGAAGAGAAAGCAATCCCTCAATGATGAAAAACCATCAAGAATAAGTTCATGACTTATGAAATCGGCCATTAAATAGTATCCAAGTTTTATTGATATAGAAGAAGAAGAAGAAAATAAAATACCATCACCAATTGCAAGTCCAACAAGAAAGACCCCATAAATCGACTTTGTTCAACAAGAAATATGTGACTATATAGAATATCTTGAACAGAAAGTGCAAGGAAAATATGTTGATTTATTCGCAAATCAAGAAGATATTCTGAGTGAAGAAGTTCATTTCAACCATCCACAAGAATCCAAAATTGAAAAGGTTCTTAAAAAGGAAATTTGTGAACTAGAAGTGTTAAAAATATTTCTAAAGTAAGAACATGAAGCAATGAAATTACAGAATGACATTTGAAGGACTCAAAATGAAAATATCCCCTTACATATTTGCCATGAGTACAATAAAAATAAGAAGTTAAAGTTTAAAAGTAAACTTCCCAAAAGTAAAATCATGGGTTTGCAATGCAGGATTTTAATGAAGAAACCAAGAACGACAATCAGAACCAGAACCAAAAAAATAGAGATTACTAATATAGATGTTCTTTCTCAATCCTTGGAGGTAGCTCAATGACAGAGTGGGTCACAAAATTTTGAAATTTTGTGGATGAGGACGTGCAATATCTTCTGTGTGGGGGAATGTTTAAGACCAAAATTGTTCCTTTTTAACACCTACCCTAAACTCCATTCACTCCATACTCTTTCTTTTTTACAATAATAATATCAATAAGGTGTCAGCTTGCAAGGTAATTGGAAAAAGTAGGTACTTAATCATCTTTTATGCATAGTTTCATTGTTTCCTTATTATTTGATTTAATATTTTCATAATCTACTGAATTACATCAATTCTACAACTAATGATCGATTGTGCAGCTTACTTGAAGAATTTGTAGGTCCTGGAATACCAGTTGAGAAACGAAATGTGTGGATAGGTACATGATAACTAGCATAACTTTATCCACCTATATCCATGATCCAACAAGAAGATATGGATGATGTATAAGCATGTCAACGTGGAAGTCAACCGAGTGGATAAGAAGCCAAAGGTGAATCAGGTGAGCGAGGAGATCTATGATTAGGATGAAGCTGATATTTTGCCTCGTGATTTTCTTCCACAATAGAAAATCGTGAAGAATCATTATTTCATGTTATATTATGTTATTTTTAGAGTTTCTATCAATAGGATAGGCTTGGAAATATCGAAACATTTTATTGAATGACGTTATAAAACCTGCCTCTTGGCACAACGATGACATACTGGTTATCATTTTGAAATACTCTTTTCAATTATTGAACGAGCTTGTTATCCCTCTCTACATCGTGTTTAAATGCATTTTTATTCTCTATTGATTTTTGTGTACCTAAAACTCCTAGGAGGGACCGCTGGGAACTGTAAGGTTTCATTTAATTTCTAGTCAATATTTCAGTCTTATAGCATTAGATTATCATATCTAATCTTTCAGTTTTGATTTCTCAGAGAATGCTTGTGACAGTGTGAATAGAGTTTGTAATAGAGTTTACTGAACATTTCTTTCATAGTTATAATCAGTTCGTTGTGTGAAGGATGAAGAAAATAAATCAAAAAGGCATCTATTATGCACATGTAAATTTTATAGTAGAGTCATTTAATTTCAAATTGCAATTAGGAGTATAATTATTCCAAGGATTTATTAGTGTGATTCAGATTTTCCAGTGTGATATTTTATTTCTGTACTTAATATTAGTTTCATTTCTGTCAATGAGAAGTAAATCTAATTTTGCTGGTGTGACATTTATCTCTGCAATGTTATATTAGTTTTGTTTTATACAAGCATAAAGTGAAATTGGATTTGATTTTTCTATTTACTTCTACATTTCAATTAGATTTTTATTTATTTTTATTTATTTATTTATATTATTTTAATTTTTTTAATTATTTAATTATTTATTTATTTTTTATTAATTTTTATTTATTTATTTTTATTTTTATTTATTTATTTATTTATTTTTATTTTTATTTTTTATTTTTTTTCAGTTCAGTATGTTATTTTCCTTTCTTGCAAGAGTGACAATTTTGATGAGCCTCATAAATAGGTAATTATATGGGCTCATTTTACCTCCTAACCTAGTCAATCAACCATTATCTTAGCTTATTACTTGATTTTCTGATTATATTTATGCTTATAGAGTGAGTTGAGTTAGTTATGATGCCATGAGGTCTAATATGTGTTTAATGCAGATTATTGATGATTTTTGTTGTCAAAGTCAAGGATACAATGGACAAATGGTTGCAATAATGCGAAGTGGACAAATGAGAGGACTTATAGGAGGGAATCCCCCTCATTTATCACTCCCCACTTCAAATTCCCTCTCATTAAGCTCGGAGTACAGGCAGTCGAGCAAGTGGAGGACAACTGATCTTTATCTCGAGTTTTGGGAGCGAAGCCTCCATGATTGATCCGAATTGGATCCATAAAGAATGATTAACAGAGCCATGGTTGTACTAGGTCAGGACAGACTTCAAAGAATTAAGAGTAGTGATCAAGGACACCCTTAAAACGAGTGGTAGTTGGCAGCTAGCGTGGAACAATGAGGACCTCGGTCAAAGCGCGCTAACCGAGGCCCATGGAGACTGTTCAAGAGGCGAAACCAGCCCCTGGGGAGCCCAGATCGGGAAACAGAGGGAGCTTTTGATGCGTGATTAGCACTTCACTGGGCAAAAACCTTTGAAATGGAGAAGCCCCAACCGCTCGGTCACGTTGGAGCCCAGAAAACCGCAGGATAAAATGCTAAGAGCTAAAGGTGGGACCTGCTCCAAAACCGACGGTATTGATCAGAGGCGTCCACGGGAGGTAAGAAGTTTTGGTGGAAGCGGAGCGATTCCACTCAATGCCCAACGTGTGGCAAGCAGAAGAGAGAGAAAATCGCCACTCATTGCATGCTAACGGATGAGCAATTCCACCGCGCGAGATGAGTGGATGGCGTTGGATCTGGGAGATCTAGATCTAACAGTTGAGATCGCACCCGATGGAGAAGATGGAATTGACGAGGGAATAACTCGCGATTTAGAAGAAGCTAAGGTCCACATTGACCGCCAAGGTGGTAGAAGACTCATTCCATGACATAACCAAAGAATTGAATTGACGAAGCAGGCTAGCGCAGTTTGCAGGAGGACAAGTGGCCACTCCCTATGAGCCCGATGATGACGCCGAAGTAGGGAACTCCACGTGAAGCTATAATAGGTGAATTGATAGAGGGGAAGAGGAATCAAACTGCCACGAGCTCGAATGGCTTTAAAGCCATGAATAGAGAACAGAAAACACACTTAGAGAGGAACACCGAAGATAGAAGACAGAGAAGAGAAGAACCAATGAAGAAAAGAGCAGAAAGAAGACAGAAGGGCGGAGCTGACCAAAGGCAGTGTCGAGCACCAGAGAGTTTCAAAGATTCAAGCCATCCCTGAGAGGATCTGTCAAACTAGAGAGGTAAAAGAGCTGGCAAGGAAAAGAGTCTGTGTACTCTAGTGGCTTGGGGAATCTAAGAACCACACTGCCAAGCCAATCTATTTTAGAAGACTCATATTGAGCTCCTTCATTGTACTTCTCTGCTTCAAGACACAATAAAAGAAGGCCACCACTAGGAGATGGACCAAAGATGTAGCCCTGGAAGATAGGGTGAACTCCTTATTAATTTCTTGTGTTTTTTTATTTTCTCATTGTATTTTTCTGTTGTTTTTCCATTTCAAGTGTCTGTGTATTTGCAATCTAATCGATCTATTTCCTAAATAACATAGAGACACACACAGCACATGAGTCTGTAATACCTTCATTTAATAAATCTTTAACTGAGGTCACTCATAGGGTGATCATCAGATCAAGTGGTATCAGAGCTCAAGGTTGTAAGGTTAGACAAGCTTGTGTTGGTTTAGCTGTTGAATGCTTACTAGTTCAGAGCTCAAATTAGGAGAAGGAGAGTTAGTCAAAAATAATCCTGAGATTAGGAGAGTCTATCCTCAGAAGACAATGTCAGAGGAAGGTTCTGTGGGGCCAGACCCTCAATTCATAAAAAGTTTCCTAGCTATAAATTATATGGTAGAAGAAATGTATAGGGACTTTAGAAATCATAAGGATGAAGATTCATTAGGTTCTAAAGAAGACAAAGAAGAAAATGAGTCTCATTCCCATGACCACTCAAAGGGAAAAAGGAAAGAGGAAAGATTTCTCACACCTCATAATATCCATGTGCATAATAAGAAAGCATCTTTGATCAAGCTAGATGTTAAATTTGACTTGCCTATATATGATGGAGAGCTAAACATTGAAAAAATGGACAATTGGATAAGACAAATTGATGTGTATTACAGAGTGCAAAACATCAACTCAAACAAGAGAAAAATTTAAATGGCAAGCCTACGCCTAGGAGGCACTGCGTTGGTTTGGTGGGAAGGTAGAACCTAAGCTGACATGAAAAGACATGAGAAGACTATATTTGTCTGGAGTGACTTTGTTTCTGCAATCAAGAAGCAGTTCTATCCATTGGCCTACACGCAACAAGCCATGATGAGTTGGCAAAATCTTTGGCAGTTGAAAGGGGAAAGTGTGAAAGGGTACACTCAAGAATTTAGAAAGAGAGCATTGATTCTATGGATCTCATTAGACTCACTAGAGATGCTTTTGAAGTACATTGGTGGTCTTCATAGGTACATGAGGCATACCATCCGCATCTTTAATCCCACTAGTATAGATGAGGTCTTTTTACAAGCTACTCATCTACAGATTTGAGGAAAGAATGGAAATCTAGAAGTTGGGGGACCATACCAACCCACTGCCAGCAAAATCAAGGAGAAAAGAAAGCAGAAGTGGAAAGCAAGGAAGGCGAACACTACACAGAAAAGCAAAGCTTCATGCACTCATTGTAAAAAGGATGGGCATGATGATGAGCACTGTTGGATTGCATCTAGAGCTGAGACCTAAGAAGCTCGAGGGCAAGAAGAAGAAGACTGTTGTAGCTATTTGGAAAGATTTTGGGTTAAACTCAGGAGATGAAACAATCATTGCAGCCACAAGTATAAAAGGTAAGAATTCTAAAGCATCTACTAGTAATTCTACTCAAGATATTATTGATGAAGAACATGAGAGAAGAAGACATGAGCTTTTCCATATTTGAGTTGTTTCCAAACATCAAAAGATTGATACCTTGTTTGATAGTGGCTCACAAGTAAATTTGATTTTTGAAGCAATTGTAAAGAAATTAGGATTAGCAACTACACCTCACAACAAACCATACCCATTAGGATGGTTGAATGATAAAGCACAACTACAGGTGACTAGATAGTGCAAACTTAAGTTTTCTTTTGGGTCAACATCTGTAGATGAGGTTGAGTTAGACATAATTCCTTTGGATATATGTGGAATTGTTTTAGGGAATCCTTACTTGTATGATAGAAAAGCCATTTTCTATAGAGCTGAGAACAAGTATCTACTTCAAAGATGGAATCGAATACTTTGTAAGAGCTCATAAGCTCAAGAATAATTATACTCTCATAAACTTAGGGTAGATGAAAAGAATGATAAATTCATGCAAACAATTCTTACTAATGGTTGTAAAAGAAAATAAACCAGATAAAATCGATGTATTTGAGGGTTGTAATGCTAAGAAGCAAGCTGATATAGAAAATATTGTTTCCAAGTATGATGTCTTGTTTCAGGAACCTAAAGGTCTGCCACCCAAAATGGAAATAGTACATGATATTATTTTGCAGCAAGATGTTCCATTGCCTAATATTGGAATGTACAAGTTGTCTACTTTAGAGAATGCTACAATCAAGAATTAGGTGCAGGAGTTGCTCGAGAAGGAGTTCATCAGGCCTAGAACATCACCATGTGGGTCTGTTAGGCCCCTATACTACTAGTGTAACCCTTATTGTTATTAGTACAACCCACTTATTATATTGATGTACCCACATAGTGCCCATATTGTTACTATTGTACCCCATATAAGCCCACTAATGTTACTATTGTTGCTTCATATTATTATTGTTAGGTCGGCTGGGTTATATTGTGACTCCTTAGACTCCTATATATAGAAAGGAGGTTTTGTCATTTGAATCATCGAAGAATTGTTCATTTATGTAATGTAAAGGAGGTTGCCCCCTCGAAGAGGCTGAATTCTAAGGCGTTGATCTATCTTTTCTATCTTTTCTTGAGCTGGTTTCATAACACTCACCCTGGTTTTTACCAGCTTGATAAGCTTCATGATGTGACTGATTTTCTTCTGCGATATGTAATGCTTCATACCTATTTCCACCCCTTGAGTTTTCTTCGTAAGGGTTTCCTGGATTCCTTTGATTAGTTTCCTTCGTGGAGGAACCTTTTCAAAATCTTCCAAATCCTTTTCTGGTAGTGGTTTGGAAGCCTACTAGGCAACAATTAATGAACATTCCCATAAAAGATGTTCATGCTTCTGACATTTCCTATATTGGAATGGAATATGCTTGTAATCTATTGGTTGGTGCCAAAAATTGTCCTGATAGGAGATGCGTATAATGGCTAGCAATGGTTGTGATATATTCATATAAATGTAGATCTTTGCATGTGATGTATAACGACCTTGATTTGTGGTTTTCGAGCATAATACATATGATCCTGGGGCATTACTATTCCTTTTAAAGTTTAAAGATCCCAAAAATCCTAAGGAAGGGAATATAACTTGATCCATACTTGAGTCGTAGAAAAATGCTCTTTGTCTAGGCAAAAGTGCTCCTTCCAAAATTGAAGATATAATTTGGACGAGTTGAAGAAATAGGGCCCATTTTGAAAAATTTTGCTTTGGTCCTCCAGGTTATTGAACATTGTAGTGGAAAAGACTTTGGAGCCCAATTTGAGTTCCACATTCCCTTTCAACTGCCAATTTTTCATCATCCAACTTATTAAAGTTTTTTTCCTTTGCCCATAATGCAATAAATTTATCGATAAGGGCATGATCTTGCATGTATTGTATTTTTTCCCTAATTTTTGAAGAGGTGGCTTCATATTTGTTTTATTTTTTTGTTGTAGAATGCATGTTCCTATTTTAGCCCATTGTCCTCCAATTGTTTCTTTTGACTGTTTTTTCTATTTAGGTTCTTTCCCTTTTGGGTTTTCCCCTTTGTTGTTAGATGGATCTTAATGTTGGTTGTGGTTTCCACCCGTATTGTTGGAATTGCACGGGTGCCCTTTTATGTGGTTTCCTAAACTTGTACCTACCACGATGTTACAATAGGAGGGAGATGATCCCCCTCCTTCAGAACGAGCCATGCTTCGAGCCTCTCACTGAAACTTACAAAACCATACGAGTTCCTCAAAACCGCTAGTGACTCTCCATTGAATCAATCATTTATTATGTTATTAAAATTTAAGGACTCTATTGTTAAGATAAGTAGTAATCAAGACAAATTATTAATACCTAAGTTTCAAGTATTTAATTTTTGGATTAAGAAAATTAACCCCATAATCTCCTTATCCCGAGAGAGATCTTACATAAGGTTCCTCTTTATTTAAGTTAATCCACGAACCCCCCTACACACATACAACACATTTTTTTTTTTTTTTTACAATAACAAGGGTCATTGACTTGGTCCTTATTGATATAATCTCAATACCTTTATTTACATGTAAACAAATCTTGACCTTTAACGATTTGAAATAACTTATTGATGATTAGTAAGGGGTGAGGGGTTGATTTTCACATTTATTATATATAATTAAAAAAAAAAATCAATCAATAATAATCATAATATAATTTTAAGATCAACTAAACATCAAATTGGTGTATAAGACTTCCATATTTATGGGATAAAATATCCTCCTAATGCTTTAATTGTTAAAATTGCAGTTAAAATTTACAAAGGTGGCACATACTTTAATCCCTTTTCAAAGATATGTTCTTAGTTATCAAACTGTACTTAATGTTCAATATTTCAATGGCTCAAACACATGTTCTTAACTATCAAACCATACTTACGTTTAATATTTCAACCTTTGACTCGTTGTGATAAGGCTCAATGAGTAGGCTCTCCCATCCTCATGAAGTCTTGGCTGTTGCTAAGACATAAATTCTTGGGATATCTAACTTAAACATTGTTGGATATACTCTTAGTGTTATAGTGACAACTGCTAGATGTGATCTGCCCTACCAAATTACTCTAACAAATTACCAATTCACTATATATCTAATATACATATATCCAATTTTAAGATCACGGCCAAGCCACACCAAATTAGTGTACGAGACCCCTTATTGTGGAACAAAATAGACCCCTTATTGTGGAACAAAAGACCCACCTCGACACAACAATTTGATATTGTTAAAAACAAAAAAATATACTTTACAATATAAATCATTATATATATATATATATATATTTCCAATTTTAAGATACGACCAAGCCACACCAAATTAGTGTATGAGATTCCTTATTATGAGACAAAAGACCTACCTCAACACAACAATTTAATATTGTTAAAAATAAAAAAATATACTTTACAATGTAAATCATAAATCATTTTACTTTTAACACCCTAAATGAAACATTAACCTTAAAACTCAATTACAATTTATTTTAATACTCCCATACAAATGGATAAACATTAACAACATTTCAGGAAAGCAATTAGAGCAGGGGAGAGATTTTTAGAAAACTTTTCATCACGATATTGATATTGATGACAATACAGTGGGATTCACCTTACCCTGTCAAAAGTTTTTTCTCATCCTAGTTGTGGTCGTTCGAACACAGCCAAAGCCACGAACCATTTTATACCCACAAGTCTGAAAGTCCGAAGCTTTTGATCGTTCGATCCTCCTTGACAGAGTTGCGCCTTGGCTTGATTTTTCATGCTGGCTGTACCTTCGATTTTGGAAGCACGGCCAGGGAGACACAAAGCGGGAAGAACCGGGAGCAGACTATTTGGAGAGGGTTCCACTTATAGACGGTTAATCGATTGATACCACGAGATAAAAATTGTATATTTTGGTAATGGATGACCCTTTTATCTACCGTAAATAGTCTAGGTACTCTGAAAAATGTTGCCTTTTATATTTATGGAATGTTAGAGGCCAGTTGAAGAAACTGTTTTATAACACATAAGAAAATGCTCTTATTCAGTCCTATTTAAAAGTGTCTCATGGATTTTCTTGTGCGCATCCCCAGATAGAGAGTGAAACACCAACCTGCTGCAATACTCCCAACCTAGAAACTTAATTCTTCCACCGCTTATATGCTTTTGTAGGATAAAACAATCTTCAGTTGCTTCCATTTCTGCCACACAACCTTCAGTTTCTACAAATGTTGCCATAGAACGTTCAATTGCTCTTAAACCTTATGATAATCCTTGAAATTTAAAAACGAGACTACCTAATTCATTTTTTTCGTTGTTGGGCATGGATGCAAGCTTTTATTCTCAACGTAAGCAATAGCATCATCTATAGACATCATAATGCATTACATGGGATTCAAATCTACCCAGCTTGTTGCTCTGAGTGTTGATTGCATGCTGCAATGTATCTTCCATCCCCCCCTTGCCTCTTTCTCTATGCATATGTGTTCAGTGGCCAAGAAAAAGCATCAGGGTTCCCGTTCTTCATTTGTTTGATCATACATGTTGACATTAGAGTCTCCTTGGTGCCTTAGAAGCAAATGCACCCTTATTGGCCCATCTTTGTTCTTATCATGTTGCCAGGTTTGTTTCTTCATTTATTCCGCTAACCCATTAATTATTAATCATATATATGCAGACCGTTCGACAAATTCTATCAATGGATTACACACACCCACCTGCTAAATTCTCTTATATTTCCATGTCTGGTAAAAACCCTCTCTGGATCATCACTACCTACCAAAATCTTTATGCTTTTTAAATTTTCAAGTAATTTTAATTTTTTTCCTCCATCGAATAACTTAACTTCCTTTTTGGTGACTATTTTCATTCTTCACATATTTTGTGATTTATTTAACTTTTTTAGCTACCTTAAAAAATCTTTCTTTGCATTCAATAATCAGTTTGAAAGGAATCTGAAGGTGGACAGTTTGAACGAGCTGTTTGAGAAAGCAGGGCTTCACAAAACAGCGAACTTCTTGATCAAGATTCATGGCAAGAGGGCTGTAATAGAGAGAAACTTGAAAATGTGATTTTTTGTTTGTTTGGAGCTCTAGGTCCCTTAGACTGCCTGGTCTTGTGCACGTCATTAAAATTCCTTCAATTCAATTCAATGGTTCTTGCTTCTTTTGAAGTCTAAAATTTGTACCCACAACTATTTAATTTTAGACAAATATTATATTAAAAATTACAATGATAACACTGTCTAAATCCTAACGAATAATTTGGTTGCACCAGTGAGGCAGTGGTGGAATGATAATTGCCTAGATGTTTAAGTTTTTACGCCTAAATCTTTGAGACCTCTACGGGTGCTATTTGAACTTGAAAGTTGATAGGACAGAGGGAGTGGAATCTGTCAATGTAAATACTACCTGTCAGGGTGCCATTTGTTCTTAATGTGCTGTTTTTGAGTTTGCTGACTGTTTTAATGCCTATCAATTTTTCTTGTTTTCTGAGACAGTTGTAACAAATTCCAGTATTATCTTCAGCTGATATGTCACTCATCAGGTAAGACAAACCGTGTCTTGTAGGGAAAGTTGGTGACCTCATTAATTGTCTCTTCATCATCCTTGTAACTGACTTTTTGAAAATCTATTGTACAATAGTGAAATTCATTTGAGCACATACTTTGCAAAGTGAAGGCAGAATAAGTAGTTGTTCCAACAATACTATTCCGTCGTTATTATATGAAGACATATGGGGGATCCTATATTTGCTTCTGAAGTGAAGAAAGAGCTGCCACAAGAGACTTTTCAGTTGGCTTCTTAGATCAAGATCGTGACTTTGGTGGAATATGCTTTCCACTTAAGAGAACCAGTAGAAATGTATCAACCTATCACAGTTTTAGATGTTAATCTTCCATTTCTCAAGTACTCTGGATAGTGAAAGTCAATTTCATGTTGTGGCTTTTCTTAAGCTCTAGTATTCCTCATCAGGCCAACGCGTGAAAGCATGAGGTTGCCATCCTGGTTAAGCAGAACTCTATAAGCATTAAGGTTATGATAGACAACCTTTCCTCCGCTGCTAAATATCTAATGCCTATAACAAGTGAAGAGCAACCCATCCTATCAACTATACAAATATTTGAATTTGTTTATGGCAAAGTCCAAATCCATATCCAATAGTTGATCACACAAAATACTTTCTCCAAACCCTACACCTTCAGATTTAGAATAAATAAACAGTCATGCTAAAACTAATCTGAAAGAGATAGAAAAGTTGAAGCATCCATGGGAGGAACAAAGGGAAGAAATCTCAAGTAGCAGATGAAAGCCCTAAACATGGCATTTTGTAGTTTCCTGCAATGGCTAGAACTGTATCTTCTGCTAGATGAACTGTAGGTGGGGTGATAGCAGTTCTTGCAATATGACTACTATCTTAATCCAGAAATCAACCTTCACCCTCTTCTAACGGTTTTTGGGATAAATACTTCTATCAATTGACAATCCATTATGTTCTATTCATTTCATTAGAGCACGTTTGGAATAATCTCTGAATTGATCTTAGAAGCAGCATTAGAATGCTTAAACAAAGGATATTTCCATAGCCTAGATTCCATAATATGTGGTGCAGTAGTGGAACAATCAGCCAAGTCCACATTTGAGGCTGAAAAGTCCCAGTTCTCTGATTTCTTATCATCAAGCTTCCCATTCAAGTCTGTGGTGCCTTTTGAGGTTAATGTAGAATCAGATTTATGATCAGAATTGGACATTTCTCGATTTCCACAGGACCAAAAACCTGCCTAGGTAGACTACTCCCTGACCACTACACATGGTCTTGTGCAGCAAAATCAAATTCGAGATTAGTTTTAACAGAGCTTTGACTGTTTTGACAACCTCTAATGTTAACTGGAATTTGCCTAGGTGAATTACTTCCTGACTGCTACACATGGTTTTGTACGTCAAAATCAAAATGGATGATACTAGATAGTTTTCCTTGAGCTTTGACTGTTCTGACAAACTTTAATATTACCTGGAAGTGTAGTCTCATCAAAAGTGCTCAATTTGCAGCTACTAGTATTTGAAATATCGTTTCAGCTTCTTGTTGGAGACATGAGAGTAGAAACAGGAAGATGATTACTGTCAGCTTTTTCAAGACATAATAAACCCGATTATTTATATTTATAGCATCTGATAGGTAGCACTGCTGGGGGATGGTTTTGGGAATATACCGTTAAAGAAGGAAAGTTTTAGGAGTTTCTACTCTTCTTATCCTCCCAAAAAAGATTATTATTTGGTAATATTTTTCTTTGGAGACTTCCACCTTCTGGTACCACTTTAGTTGTTATTTTACAATCTTTAGTGGAAGAGAAATTTTGAGGGCTCTCAGGTGAGGGATCCTCGTAATGAGTATCTAAATAGTAATTGTCTTGTTCTAATTATTAATGCATAGATTGATCAAGATTTCTTTAATTTTTTTTTTTTTTTTTGTAACATGGTGCTAGCATAAGGAGGTCTGGTTCTGATTATTAATGTATAGATTTACCAAGATGTAATATTACCTTTCTATGCTCGTTGTTGACATCTCATTTCTACATTATTTTTGCTCCTTGAATCTTTGTACATTAGTCTTTCTGCACTTCTCTATCTCCTATATATTATTATTTTGTTGAAAACTTAAGGATATTTTGTTGTCACTTAACAGGTGTTCACCAGAAATTGGAATTAGTCTCTTTTTGATGTGCTTGGGTGTAACTTTATTGTTGCCGAGTATGGAAAGACATTCTTGATTCTAATGATATGACATATGAGGTAAAAATTTCCAAACCCATCATTGCTATGTTGTGAAATTAAGCAACAGGGATTGTTATTTCTGTTATCAAGTTACTTAGGCGTAGGTAAGTTTGGACAAAATAAATTACAGCGGGGGCAACTTTGTTATGTAAGCAACTTTGATTTTCTAATATGGACATGTTATCATTAAGGAAAAAAGTGTAGTTTAGCTGCATGCTGAAAGATGCAGTCATTTAAAGTACATGCATATGCATATGTAGAACCCATTAGATTGATTTACAAAGATATGTCAAGTAGTAATATCCTAGCATATTCTGTCAAAACAATAGATTTTAGCTAAATGTTTCTGATGATCATGCTAGAAGTGCATTGAATTCCATTGAGGTCTATGCTGAAACATGTTTCAAAAGTGCCTTACCGCAGAATCATGTATGGTATACTGCTAGGAACCATAAGGAGAAATAGGTGGGGATGGACAAAAATCCGATTGATAAGTTTTGTTTCAGTTGGCATTACTATACCTAAAACAAGTGCATTGAGATAATTCTATTAAGTGTATTGTAATACTCTGATAAAATGTAACCAAACTTGAGAAAATCAGCCTAAGCAAATTGAATGTGCACGAAATGATTTGGATAAATATGCAAAGATGTAGATCAAAGACACCTGTAACTTTTATTGGGAGATCACATCGAAGCTGGCGTAGTCCCTTTCTTTCCAGAAATTACCATATAACCCCCTCTAAATAAGTTCATATATCACTCAACCATGGAGTGTGTGTCTCTGTTTGTGTATGTGCGTAGAGAGAGATACATGTGCCATTAGAATCATGTATAAATGACCATTCAATGAAACCCTTATGTAATCTGGGTGATCAGCTTTAGGGGCCAAAATATTGTGTGTACTCTCTTTATAACCAGCGGGCAGTCCTTTATTTGTACAATTCTTCCAACAAAATCCTTAGATGTCAGTTTCTGCTTTGAACAACTTAAGTTGCATGAAATGTGGAAATGTTTGGAAATTGGAAGTTTCCGACAAATGGAAATGTACAAATAAGTTAATAACACATTATCTTTGCAAGAAAAAAAGAATGAGACACATGAATGACATTTATAAGGAAAACCAAGTCTATATTAATAGATGATCACATGGTGCAAAATCCAAAATTATTCTTCATAGATGAGGCTATGCATCCAAAATTTGAAAATCAGCCTTTATACACGAGGCTATACATCCAAAATCATTAGCCTTTAAACGTGGTTATATGTGTAATGAAATAAAACATGGGCTTAAGACAAGTACAATAACGTATCCTAATAATCCCCTTCATCATCCTCGTAAACAAAAATAGAACAAGGTGCTTGTTCAACAGAACTAGTGTGTGAATATATTAGAGATAAATTAGTTTGTGGAGTGATTAGAGATAAATTTTAGTGGTAAATTAATTTTATTGGCCATAAAAGGGACCCACACCCTTCTTGGGTGCTTGAGTGAGCCCACACAAGCAAAAAAGTCACGGAAATGGGGCAAATTTGGGCCGAAATGCCGCTGAAAAATTTTGGTGGAGTTTTGGCAGCATTTCCAAATCAGGAAATGCCATACAGGCATTTCTGCGGGGTGTTTCAGCCATGTTGCATTTCTGGTACTGGTATGCTAGGTTGAGGGGTGTTTCCTGCAATGTAGCTAACAACCCAAAAGGATGGAACAAGAGATAAGCAATAGTGATAGAAACATGAGTTGTGTTTAGGAGGATGTTGCCATGCAAATATCAGATCAAGAAGAGATGGAGGATATAGCACTTAAAATGAAGGTTTGTGAAACTGGATTGTCTCATTCCTTTACAACATCATGTTTATTCTGTTATAAAATCTCATCTAAATCTTTAATAGCTATTCAACAAGAAAAAAATACAGAAATGAAATGTCAACAACAGCTAAAAGAAGAAGACAGAAAGAGGCTAGCACCATGTTTAAATTTTTCGTTTGAAGATGTCTTAGTCGAGCTATGCATTAATAATTAGAACATGACGATTTAGACTCTGTTAAGAGGAAATCAATGCCCACTCTCCAAGCTTCAACAGAATGAAGCAAAGACAAGGCTTATCTTAGGACAAGTACAGGCCACCTTACAAAATAGAGGGCATATTTGCAAAGATGAAATCCAAATGCATATTCAAAGGACAGGAGTGATGAAGTCCCAAGTAGAACAAGTGCCTCTGACTCGGCAGTTTTTTGAGACAAGAGTAAAGGAAGATGTACCGGTCATTTATGATGTTTTCTTCATCAATCCAGTCATGACACCACAGAGTACTTCAATAATTGGACCCGCATGCAACACAATTTTAATTTAAAGGGATACCAGTGCTTTGTTTTGTGAGAAACATTTCTCATTCCTAATTTGTAAATGTTTGTACTTGGATCTTTTTGTGACATAATTTTGGAGATAAGGACCAGTGGCAAGGTCCTTTGAGATGATGAACTGTTTTTGTTTGGGGAACATGTTGAGAGGAATTTTGGAAGCATTAATCCTCCTTTCTTGGTCCAAGAACTAGTTAGATGATTATGTCAATGATAGAGGCATGTTAATAGAAGACAACAACTGGTATACTGACAAAAGAAAAGATGCATTGATGACAAAGTATATGTTGATGCCAGCAGTAAGTACTGACATTTGTATATATATCAACAGCATAAGCATTTACAGACAGGTCGATCATTCTGATGAAAGAGAGCAACCAAGAATGAGAATCCATCGAGTTGATAAAACCCCAACCCACTAACCCCGTTAGAGAAATGCGTACTAATGTCAATGACAACATGCTATACATCACTGTGGCCTTGTTGCTAGCATTGTTAATGACATATTAATTGCTGGTGATGCGCATGGAGACTCCCAATGTTGATGTACCTCACCTTGTTGGTGTTGGCAATGTGGAAGCAAATTCTCTCTCTTGGAATAATTATTATGGTTGTCATTAGATTAGTTTAAGCTCATTGGAATGTCCATGACTACTTTATGATGTAATGATTGTTGGAATTTCTAAGTCCGACATATTAGAAACCCTTCATGCACTTCACTGATTTATTCCTACCTACTTGTTCTGTTAATGAACAAGTTATCTACCATGTAAATACTGGAAATAAATACAAATGCATGTTCAACACATTACAAATCATCAATTGAAGGAAATAGAAACAAGCACACAAGTGACACCATTCTTTTTGAATTGATGTCCCTGGAAAAACCCAATGCGGGAAAACCGGTGCAACTATCTGAGGGTTTGATTTATTAAGCAGTTTCAGAATACAATTTGGGTGCCAAATCCGGCTCACCCAACAGAGAAAAATCTCAGTAGTAGTACCTCTCTACTCGGAAGCAGATATTACGGCTGAAACCCCAGATTAACACTCCAGCAGCTCCATAGCTCCAATCTGCCCCACGAAACCCCAACGTCAGCCTCTCTCTGGCCCAGCATTAGCCCAACGTCACTCTGGCTTGGCTTGCGTCAACCCTTTGGCCCTTTGTGTCACCCACGCTGGCCCTCTGAGGCACTGTATAGTTCCTCACTGCCTTTGCGTGAGCCTTGACTGGCTCTGCGTGAACCCTTGGCTGCTTTTGCGTCCCTCTTTCTGGCCACTGCGCTAATCCTCCCGGTGTTATCTCTGCCTCTCGGCTTCTGTATTCACTGCCCCACAGCTGCAACTCTGATCACTCTCTCAACTTTCTCAGCAAACCCAGCCCCAGAAAGTCGAAATCTTGATCTCTTGCTGTGTTCTCCAAGTGACCCTCAAGCCTCCTCTTATACTTTTCTCGTTGACAAATCAATGGCTGAGATTAAGTCCCTAATCAACGACTAAGATTAGATCTGGCTTGATCCATGACTTTTGGACCATTCTAACACAATTTTATATTAATTCACATTAATATTTTATTTTTCCTAAGTTTAGACCTAGGGACTCCATTAAAAATATTAATTATTTTAATGTCTCTCAAGTTCATCTGAAGGCTCTAGATGAAAGGCAATGGTGTAGAGTTTATAGAACATGTGACTAACCATGATACCATGATTATCCTATAATTGGTAGGGTTGACCTTGGAACTTCATTTGTGGATTCGATGAAGTGTGCTGGGACCAAGTTTGAGGAAACTCTTTGTTGACAACATGGTTGAAGAGATCTGCCATGTGTTCATAAAAGGCTTGGAGGCCATGTTTGAAGAAATGAGCTAGGAAACTCTTTCATTCATTGCTTTGCTAGTGTTCATCTCTCTAAGTATCTCTTGGATATGTTGATAATGTTGAATTTCTAGTATAATCAAGAGTAGTTTAGTTTTTCAAAATTGATAACTACTTCCAATGATACTATTATTCTTCTTCTTCTAGCAATCCAATCATTAAGGAGTTATACATGAAAAGCTTCAACCATATACTTTCATCAATAGAGCAATAGAGATCACAATGAATAGTAAAACAAGAGACAAGAGACCAGAAATGAGGCTCATAGCTAGGGTAAAACCCACAAGGAGAAAACCCAACCAATCTTTCCTTATGAGATAGAGAATTTAGTTCATGAATAGTACATCAAAGTATTCCAACAAGATTCCAAAAATTTGACCTCAAAATATCCAAGTCAAAACCAGTCAACGAAGAGAGAACAAGTCAACACTGGTCAAAATCACAACCTGCAATAGAGGGCCGAATTTTGGCCTAAGGTAGATCAGAAAAGGAGGCCGAAATTCGGTCAAACCCACAGTTAAGATAGCCTTTGCAATTCTTGGTGAAAGCCTCAGTCAAACCTGTGGTCAACCTATGTCAACGAACCAAAAATAGGGATGAAACTTTAGTCAAATAGAGTCAAAGTATCTCTACAATTTTCGGCCTCTTCCAACAGTGAAGATCTCGGTCAAACTGAAGCAAACTAGCCCAAGTCAACGCAGGTCAAACAAATAAAAAGAAACTGGTCAACGTGGATCAGAAAAGTCTCCTTTGATTCCTTCGCAAGTGTGAACTCCTTGCTATTTCAGATAAGATGTGATGAGATGATATCAAATGAAGTCCAACGATGTCTTTATTTATGTGTCATAAAAGGTGGATTTTCCACATGTGGGGTTGACTTGTTCATCATCAAGATGACTTGGTCAAATGTCAAAATATGAACTTTTCTCCATGATTTGCTAATGAAAATACCGACCATAGCTACCCAGTCTTTCAACACTTCCTCTTAGCTAGGGAAAAACTTTTCATTCTCTCTTAAGATCAATCTCCCTGACCAATCCATAGGTCTCCTGATCCACAACCTAAGGGAGAGATCACAAGTACAAGTCTCTCTTTATCAAGGTCAATCTCCTAAACGAATTCATAGGTCTCCCAACCCACAGCCTAAGGAAGAGATCACCAATCTTATCATAAAGGAAAGATGCACAAGATCCAACACATCCAAAATCCATAACCTAGTGGGATAAATCATTGAGGCCAAACCAATCATATGCATAGGATACATATGCCTAACCAATCCATAGGTTTCCTAGTCCACAACCTAAGGGAGGGAATTTGAGATCAATCCCCTCGACCAATCCATAGGTCTCCTAGCAACTGCCTAAGGGAGAGATCACACAATCAGTGTCCTCGATCAAACTGGTCTCTTGGTAAAAATTGGGGATCATTTTATGCCTCAAAACCAAGCTCCCCGACTAGACTCACTGCCCTCCTGATCAACTGACCTAAGGGAGTGACAATCTTCCCAACCAATCCATAGGTCTCTCGCTTGCAGCCTAAGGAAGATTGTCCATCATATGATGCTGTACAATCAGTGCTCCCTCTCTCTCAGAGAGGGGTTATCAACAACTCGTAGTTGTTCTTTGAAATATGCAAACTTCATCCAAGACAACGACTTTGTTAACACATTAACTTGCTCATCAGTAAGGATATACTTGAGCCTCATGACTTCCCTTTGGAAAATATTCTAGATGTAGTGATACTTGATCTTAATATGCTTCGAGCTGTCATGAAACACTGGGTTCTAAGAAAGCTTCACATGACTTTGATTATCACAATATATAAAGGTTGATCCCAACACTTGATCAAACAAACCAACAAATAGCTTTCGAAGCCACACGACTTCACAATAGGCTGAACATGTAGCAATGTACCTCAGAGCAACAAAAGTTTTCTTTCTACTAGACCATGAAATCATAGCGGAGCCCAAGCCAAAACAAAATCTAGAAGTGCTCTTCCTATCATTAGAGGTTCCAGCCCAATCAAGATCAGTAAATCCATGCAACTGCCATTCTCCATTAGAAGCGTATCTCAAACCATATTCAGTGGTACCACACAAATATCTCAGAATATGTTTCGCTACAACCCAGTGCACATGTCAGGGTTCAACAAAAAAAGGGCTCAACGTATTCACAACATAACAAATACCAGACCTGGTGTTCACAAGATAATTCAACGAGCCAATCAATTTGCGATACATAGAGGGGTCAATCAAATCAGAGTCACAGTCATGGATCTTTCTTCAAATTCGTCACGATTTGAGTATCCATGGACTTACATTCCATCATGCCAAATCTCTATAGGATCTTTATACTGTACTTGCCTTGACCAACAAAAATTCCATTACGCTTTTGCCAAATTTCCAATCCCAAATAGTATTGTATAAGACCAAGATCCTTCATTTCGAATTCAGCACTAGATAGTCAAAACTTCAATGATTGTTAGAAACAAATCATCTACATACAACAACGACATCAAGGGCTCGTCTTCGACAAATTTGAAGTACAAGTTCGGATCAACATCGCTTTTCTTGAAACCAAGACTCAAAAGATAACCATAAATAGGGGAGTACCATGAACGAGGAGCCTGTTTGTTAAAATTGGCAACTAGGGCCAAACTCCATGTGGGTCATCTTATTCATGGCAATTGATATTTTTCTTGGATTCCTCTCGTCGAGAGGTGTAGGATTGATCTAAAGATCATCCGATTCTGATAAGTATTCATGGAGATATGAATTTATTTATGTCATGGGACAATTCATCAAGGTCGGTCAGCAACCAAATTGCCCCCACTTGTGCTCAACGTGTTAGTATAAAAGAGGTGGCTTGCTAGTCATTTGCACACACACTCTTCTTATGATCTCTTCCCTCTCCACTTGTCTTTGGGTTTTGGTGGGAGGAGAGATCCTAAGTGACAATGCTGCCCTAATGGAGAAGGCTCTACGCTATCATGGAGAAGGCTAGGCACTAGGATGAAGCAAGCCCTAAACGCTGTCCTAATGATGCCCTAGCCACAGGTCTAAAGGGAGTTTATGCAGCAGAGGAGACCTGTCCACGCAGCAAGAAGATGTCACCTAACCACAGTGACTAGAAGCCTCTACGCTGCCCTAAAATGAAGGTTCTATGCAACATAATGTAGGATCCTTTCACGCTGGGCAGAGGAGCCCTTAACTACCCCTACCAGCAGTCATATTGAAGGCTCGAAAATTGCCCTAGCCGCAGCAGGAGAGGGAGGCTCTAAGACATCATGGAGGAGGCCAGAGTTGCTCGTTGGAGGCCGAGTTAACTGTTGGAGCAGTGGTTTGTTTTTGGGTCACTTCGATGGAGGCCAAGAGGCTGTCTTGGATGCCACAGGCTATTCTTGAGGGCCATAGGCATGAGGAGTTGTTTCATGGGGTTAGAACCCTTGGAAAGGGCTACCACAAGTCCCTTATACACCTACAGGTCTATGTTAAGGCCAGCAAGGAGGGCATAAGGCCTGGTTGTGACTGCTGGGGTATGACAAGCCAATGTGGGGTTTAGGAGTGTTGGAGAAGGGTGACTGTAGCCTTGGGAGGGATGTTGCAACTTGCAGCTGATGTGTGAGGGTTGATAGGATTGTCATTGTTGCCCTAACCAGTCCATGACCACATTGTGAAGGCTGTCCAATTTGCTATTACCAGCAATGCAGCAAACCGAGAATCTCCTAACAATGAACTAATGTAATGCAGTAGCATGATATTGATGTTGAATGTCGCTGCATGATGATGGGCATAGTGATGAAGTGTAGCATAACATGATGTGTGCAACATAAGTGTATCAAAGTGCAGCACAATGATGATGAATGTTGCAATGAGGTGGAATATTATGATGTATTGCAACAACAAAATTGTGATATACTGCAGTATGCATTGAGTGCATAAAGGATACAACATAGTGCAGCATGAAGGATGCAACAGAATGTTGATGAAGTACAACATGCTGGGCTCAGCATGATGATTGGGTGTAGCTTAGTGATGAGAGCAGTATAGTGATGAAGAGTAGCTCAGTGATTGGGTGCAGCGCAGTGACAGGTGCAACATGATGATGAGGTGCAACACAGTGATGGGTGCTGCATGGTGATGGAGTCACCTTGGAGGATCAATTGAAGTTGACTTCAGATCAACTACCTCATGTACCATCTTCTTAGAGAAGATCTCTGCTCTTATTTAAATATGTCAAAATGTTGACTTCTGATGTATATGTACTATCTCTCTCTCTGCTGAACTATTGAAGAACATAAGAATTGATCAAGGGTTTCCCCACATTGGGATTTGTCCCTAGCTGGCGCCACATCTTGTGTCCTCTTGTCTTGGCTTGTTTTTTGCGATTTATGTTTATATTCTATCTGCATTTTACTATCATGCTAAATGTGATTGCTATTCTGGAATTGATATTGAGCTAATATGGAAAATTGAAGTAAATTTGCTCTCAGCATAGAACATACTTAATTAACATGGTATCAGAGCTGAGGTGAAGACAAAGCCCAAGCAAGAGTGAAAGAGCAATCACCGAAGATAGTTGGAAAGGACAAATGGCTCAATGGGTTCCTCAGCCCACTTCAAATTCACCAAGGGTGAAGTCAAAGCAGAGAATATTATCCATGTGGCCCAACAAAAGCATATGATGGCCTACCTAAAGATCACTTCAATGGGAAGTTTGGATCTAAGTGTGGAAGGAAAGGCATATGCCTTGCTTGCAATAAGTTCGGCCATTATGCGAAGGAGTGTCCGAATGGTAGGGACACACACTTGATGATGATAACAATCATTCCAAGGACATCTTCAATGACTGGGGGAATGACAGGTAATGCAGGTCATCAAGGAAATGGCTGACTCTTAAAAGAAGGCAAGGAACTCTAGGTATGAAGAATCAAATGTTGTTTCTGATAAGCTAAAGAACTACTATCTTATATTGCCCCTCTCCACTACCTCTCCTTCAGACTCTTTAGGAATTTGGCTTATTGATAGTAGTGCTTCAAGGCACTTCATTGGATAGAAGGAAGCTCTCTCTAATTTGATAGAGAAGGAGATAATCGTGGAGATTATTCTTGGAGACGATGCCACCCATCCTAGAAAGAGTGTAGGGAATGTTACCCCTCAATTGAATGAGGGTAACACGATTCATTTAAAATAAGTTCTTTATGTACCTGATCTCAAGAAGAACTTGGTGTCCATTTCGGCAATGGAAGTCAAAGGTTTCAAGGTGGCAATCATCGATGGAAAGGTACGCGTTTGAACATAGAATTTTCAAGATGCTTTCAGGGATTGGCAATTTGTATCAAGTTGCAGGAAGTCCATTGGGGACCCTGTTGTGTGACACATCTCTTCAATGGCACCGAAGGGCTGCTCATCTTCATTGTAAGACCCTACCCGATGTGAGTTAGATGGCGATAGGTATGCTTGAATTCAAGAAGAGCATGAAGGTACATTCCGAGATGTACCAAAGGAAAACTTACAAGGGGACCATTCCCCTCATGTAGCAAGACCTTAGATGTTGAACAACTTGAGGGGTTTGAGATTCATGACTGGGAATCTCAAGTATGCAAGTGGAAGAAAGCTCTCTATGTTTTAGAGCAAACACCCCGGGCTTGATATGAGAGGATTGATAGCTGTCTCATGAAGTTGAGCTTCACTAGGAGTGAAGCTGATCCAAACCATTGCTTGAAGATGGTGGATGATAGACCTCTCATACTGGAACCCTCTGACAGGTG
Source organism: Pinus taeda (assembly GCA_000404065.3). Classification (NCBI taxonomy): domain Eukaryota; kingdom Viridiplantae; phylum Streptophyta; class Pinopsida; order Pinales; family Pinaceae; genus Pinus; species Pinus taeda. The sequence goes on from APFE030117103.1 coordinate 114,706, forward strand.
CAGACCCTCTCATTTGCAAAAGTAAGAGGGAGTTGGATTCTGGATTGGAATGGTGAACTGCAAGCCCGTGACTACCTCGATGGAGCTTAACTTTTAGAAGTTATGTGGTAGTGATGCCGGACCTGATTTGGGAAATGCCTTTGAGTTTCATAAACTCATTCACATTGATGTTCTTGGTGAACTTCCGTCCGGATATATGTTTTGCATGTTGGGCTCATATATGGTTGAGCCTCACTAGATTGGTGCAAAGAATCTTCTGAGATATCCTCGGGGCACAATCCCTCATGGATTGAGATACATTGCCAAAAATATGAAGCTGCATGGTTATTCTGATGTTGATTAAGCATGCAGTGTGGAGGATTGCAAGAGCACTTTTGAGTGCTGGTTCTCCTTGGGTTCTGCTTTGATATCCTAGATGAGCAGGAAGCAGAAGTCGGTTGCTTTGAGCACCGCTGAGACCGAATACATAGCTACGAGTATGACCTCGTGTGAAGTTGCCTGGTTGAGGAAGCTCTTTAGTGAGCTGTTTGGACACATGCTGGATACCATCGTGATCTTCTGTGACAACCAGAGGGGGATTCGATTGTTGAGGAATCTCGTATCGCTCCAAGCATATCGACATCAGGTACCACTTTATCTGGGATATGGTACATCGGGGAGCAAGAAGGCTCCATCACATTGGGACTGATGTGCAGGTCGTCGACATTCTGTCGAAGCCCCTGGGAAAGGTCAAATTTGTGACTTTTCGAGAATGACTAGGAGTCGTGGAGAGACTCTCTCCTAAGGGTCCTGTATGATATGGACATTGAGCTCTGGGATCTCCAGGGGCTTGGGGGTACTTCTTGGAGTGATGAGCAACCATAAGGTGAGTAGTTCAACCTTCCCACGGTGGTCTGCTATGTAGGTAGGATGAATGGTTCATCATTCTCCTGCTGACATAGTCATAGGGTGAGTGGTTCAGCCTTCCCCTAGTTATTTATTGTGTACAGGGTGAGTGGTTCAACCTTCCCCTGGGATACCCCTGGCGACATGTAGGCAAGATGAGTGGTTCATCCTTCTCCTGCTGAGACATCCTACCCATGTAGTCTGGGACTCATGGGAAGTACCTCTCATTTGGCCAATGAGTAGGGAAATGAGGATAGGGACCATAGTAGTACTGATGGACGCATCGTGTTACTACCGTAGTCCCTATGCTAGGATGATATTGATCTGGGATCAATTGGAACTGACTTCGGGTTAGTAAGAGTGATATAACTCACTCTCTTTTGGAACTGATTTCAGATCAGTAAGAGTGGTATGGTACACTCTCTTTATTTGGAACTGATTTCGGATCAGTAAGAGTGGTATGATACACTATCTTTATTTGGAACTGATTTTGAATCAGTAAGAGTGGTATGAGACACTCTCTTTTATATGGGGCTGACTTCGGGTCAGTAGAGGATGGTATGATACATTCTCGATCACTTCTTCTTCTTCATAGTTCAGCAGAGCAGAGCAGTGCAGGGCACTGATGGCAGAGGTAGTACAGTTTGGCAGATGGATTAGCTGATGGAGTTCTCCCTAGTTGAGAGGGAGTGTTAAAATTGACAACTAGGGCCAAACTCCATGTGGGTCAGCTTATTCATTGCCGCTGATATTTTTCTTGGATTCCTCTCGTCGAGAGATGTAGGATTGATCTAAAGATCATCCGATTTCGATAAGTGTTCATGGAGATATGAATTTATTTGTGTTATGGGACAATTTGTCAATGTCGGCCAGCGACCAAATTGTCCCCACTTGTGCTCAACGTTTTAGTATAAAAAGAGGTGGCTTGCTAGTCATTTGCACACACACTCTTCTTGTGACCTCTTCCTCTCCACTTGTCTTTGGGTTTTGGTGGGAGGAGAAATCCTAAGAGACAATGCTGCCCTAATGGAGAAGGCTCTACACTATCATGGAGAAGGCTAAACACTGGTATGAAGCAAGCCCTAACCACTATCTTAATGATGCCCTAGCTACAGGTCTAAAGGGAGTATATGTAATAGAGGAGACCTGTCCACGTAGCAAGAAGATGTCACCTAACCATAGTCACTAGAAGCCTCTACGTTGCCCTAAAATGAAGGTTCTATGCAACGTAATGTTGGATCCTTTCACGCTGGGCAGAGGAGCCCATAACTACCCCTAATAGTAGTCATAATGAAGGCTCATAAATTTCCTTAGCCGTAGCAGGGGAGGCTCTAAGACAACGTGGAGGAGCCCTGAGTTCCTCGTTGGAGGCCGAGTTAACTGCTGGAGCAGTGGTTTGTTTTTGGGTCACTTCGATGGAGGCCATGAGGTTGCCTTGGATGCCGCAGGCTGTCCTTGAGGGCCGTAGGCATGAGGAGTTGTTTCATGGGGGTTAGAACCCTTGGAAAGGGCTACTGCAGCAAGGGATAGGCTTCTTGTAGCAAGCCACAATTGCTTCTACACCTACAAGTCTACGTTAAGGCCAACAAGGAGGGTGTAAGGCCTAGTTATGACTGCTGGGGTATGACAAGCCAATGTGGGGTTTAGGAGTGCTGGAAAAGGGTGATCGTAGCCTTGGGAGGGATGTTGTAGCTGATTTGTGAGGGCTGGTAGGACTGTCATTGTTGCCCGAACTGATTCATGACCACATTGTGAAGGCTATCCAATCTGCTGTTACCAACAATGCAATAAATAGAGAATCCCCTAACAATGAACTAATGTAGTGCAACAACATGATATTGATGTTGAATGCTACTGCATGATGATGGACATAGTGATGAAGTGTAGCATAACATGATGTGTGCAACACAAGTGTATCAAAGTGCAACACAATGATGATGAATGTTACAATGAGGTGCAACAATATGATGTGTTGCAGCAACAAAATTGTGATGGACTGCAGTATGCATTGAGTGCATAAAGGGTACAACATAGTGCAACATGAAGGATGCAGCAGAATGTTGATGAAGTACAACATGATGGGCTCAACATGATGATTGGGTGTAGCTCAGTGATGAGAGCAGCATAGTGATGAAGAGTAGCTCAGTGATTGGGGGAAACACATTGACGGGTGCAACATGATGATGAGGTGAAACACAGTGATGGGTGCTGCATGGTGATGGAGTCACCTTGGAGGATCAGTTGAAGCTGAGTTTAGATCAGCTACCTTATGTGCCATTTGCTTAGAGAAGATCTCTGCTCTTATTTAGATAAGTCAAAATGTTGACTTCTGATGTATATGTACTAACTCTCTCATTGCTGAACTATTGAAGAACATTAAGAAGAATTGATCAAGGGTTTCCCCACATTGGGGTTTGTCCTTGGCTAGCGCCACATCTTGTGTCCTCTTGTCTTGGCTTGTTTTCTGCGATTTATGTTTATGTTCTTTCTGCATTTTACTATCATGCTAAATATGATTGCTAATTTGGAATTGATATTGAGCTAATATTGAAAATTGAAGTAAATTTGCTCTCAGCATAGAACATACCTAAAATTAACATTCAGCCCATACAGGGCTTTCTTCAATTTGGCTCAACGTATTCACAACATAACAAATATCAGACTTGGTGTTCACAAGATAATTCAACGAGCCAATCAATTTGCAATACATAGAGGGTCAATCAAATCAGAGTCACAGTCTTGGATCTTTCTTCAAATTCGTCACCATCAGAGTATCCATGGCCTTACATTCCATCATGCCAAATTTCTATAGGATCTTTATAGTGTACTTTCCTTGGCCAACAAAGATTCCATCAGGCTTTTGCCAAATTTTCAATCCCAAATAGTATTGCATAAGACCAAGATCCTTCATTTCGAATTCAACACTGGACAGTCAGAACTTCAGCCATTGTCAAAATTTTTTTATCTACATACAACAACGACATCAAGGGCTTGCCTTCAACAACTTTGAATTATAGGTTCAGATCAACATCGCTCTTCTTGAAATCAAGAATTGACAGATAACCATCAAAATGGGAGTACCATGCATGAGGAGACTGCTTCAGCCCATACATGGCTTTCTTTAATTTGCAAACATGTGTTTCTCTATCATGGACCTCAAAACCTAGAGGTTGCTCAATATAGACTTACTCTTCAATGGCTCCATTCAATAATTAATATTTTTAATGGGGTTCCTAAGTCTAAACTTAGGGAAATTAAAATATTAATGGGTATTAATCAAAATATGGGTGAGAATGATCTAGAAGGTGGATCAAGTCATGTTTTAATCTTAGCCATTGATTAGAGACTTAATCTCGGTCGTTGAAGACTCAACAGGAAAAGTATAAAATGGAGGCTTGGGGTTCATTTGGAAACACACAGAGAGAGATTGAGGAAATCGATTTTCTGAGGTGAGAAGTTCTCAGGAGGAAAATCGATTAGGTAGATCTTGCAGTTGAGGGGCAGAGAGGATCCGGGAGAAGGAATTTCCGGAAAATACAGAACAAAGAGGCGGAGAGAGCTTGCAGAGAGGCAGCGTGGTAGTCGGGAGAGCTGAAGTTGGGCCAGTTTGGGCCCACGTAGCCTTGACGCCGAGCCAAAAGGGTCAACGCAGAGGAGAAAGATGCCTGTCACGCAAAATCTAGAACTGTTGGAACAGTCATAATTGCCGGGAACTATCGAAACAGTAGGGAGAGCTGATGCAGAGGGCAGAGACGGTGACGCAGGGCTGACACAGAGCCAACGTAGAAATAGCCGGGGTTAGCCAATCTTGTGCCGGATCAGCCGGAATTCTACCGAGTGAAGTGAGGTAAAACTCACTCAGATTTTCCACCAGTATTTTCTCTGTAAAGGATTGCTAGATGAGCATCCTAGATTTGTATTCAGATATTTCTCCTGCATAATAATAAACCTTCAGAGCTGCTGCACCGGTTTCTCACATTAGGTTTTTCCGGGGACTATTGTGTCCAAAAATAAGTGTGTCTTATGTATCTTGTTCATTGCTCTGTTTTCTGTTTCACGAGATCAAATATTTAATTAGTGTATGCTGCAAAAGTAATTTGCTTTAGTATTCAGAAGAATAACTTGATGGATGTAATTTAAGAAATCAGGTAGGTGAAGTAGATTTAGATTCGCTGCAGTAGGGGTTCGTACAGTGTAGGAATTTTCACATGGTATTAGAGCATTGATTTTGAAACAGGAAGAGTAGATCCAGTGCTGAGCAGTGAGGCCAAAAGCTGCACTTGGTAGCAATTCGAATCCCCTTGAAGGGATTGCGCAGTCCTTGCGGGGAAGCAGATCCGAGGAAATCTCTCTCTGAGTGAGATGACAAAGAGGTACAATTTCCAGTTCGTGAGTTTGCAGAGGCAGAGGGAGTGACGCAGAGCTTCAACACAATGCTTGAAGGGTGCAGTTTCTGCTAGGGCAAAAATCCGCTAGAAAAGAACGAAGATACGTAGAAGGTGACTTTTCTCCTTAGAGAACTTTTCGCCAGAAAGTGCGAATTTCTTACTTGCTGGGCAACTGAGCAGTGCTAAGCAGTGACTAGAGGAGTCAGTTTGATAGTTGGGTGAGATGGCATTGCATGGGCTCAGAGATCAGGACAGGTTGCACGGGGCCTCCAACTCTGTCATATGGAAGACCAGAATCTTAGCTGTTTTAGAGGAATATGATCTCGAGGCCTACGTCAAAAGTGTTGTAGTTGTTCCTGCTGACAACGATCAAAAGAAGAAGTACAAGGCCGAGTAGCGGAATGTAAAGAGGCTCATTCTCGATGGAGTTCGAGATCACATGGTCTCACACTTGCAGGGCAGGGATATAACCCGAGAGATGTGGGAAGCCTTGTCGTCTCTGAATGAAGGCTCTTCCGAACAATGGGAGATGTATTTAGAGCAGAAGTTGCAACGGACCTTGTGCAGAATGGAGAAGGCGTGAACCTCTCTATTCAACGTCTTCAGGACACTAGAGATCAGCTTGCTGCAGTGGGGTCCACTCCTCAATCAACCGCGATGGTGAGGATAGCCTTGAATGGAGTCTCGGAAGAATGGCAAGTTTTCGTCCAAAGCATATTGGGCAGGGAAAAACTACTTTCATGGGAGGAGATGTGGGTGACTCTTCAACAGGAGGAGTTAAGGAGGGACCTAATGAAGGTCAACCTTAATAGCAACAATGGGAGTGGCACAAAGACGAAGGAAGAGGAGGAGAACATAGCTCTAGCATCGAAGGGACAACAAAAGCCGAAGCGAAAGAAGGACATTTTGAAGGTGAAATGTTTAAGTTGTGGTGAGTTGGGCCACTATGCATCCCAGTGTCCTTTGAAGAAAAAGGATAAGGATGAGAAACATGATCCTAAGGCTGCTTCAACAAAGATTGATGAGGATGAGTATGCCATGAGTGCCTACGCATCTCCAGGAGGGAGATGGGGCGATATTGAGCTGTAGTTGGGAGCACTACATGTGGGCAGGATCCTTGAGGAGTCCACCTCTTGGATCAATTCCTTGCTACGGGAGCCTAAGCTTCAGCAGTAACGACATGGAATTAGTGTGTCAGATGATGCAGTGGATTGTTTGGAGGACAGATGCAGTAGCTTGGGACCAGAGACTGATCAACGCAGAGCAAGGTTGGCAACAGTGCAATTGGCACAGTGCAGGAGTCAACAACAATGCAGAAGATTCAAAGGGTCAGAATCAATAGTAATCAGATTCCAACATTCATTGTATTATGTTGAACACAGTTAAGTTTGACTAATTTTGGATGTTCTTCATTTGATTCTCTCAGCAATTGAGTCGCAGTGCTAGCAGCATAACAGATGCAGCGTTTGAAAGGGAGTTGTAGCACAAATGCAACAGTGTTAGTGGCAGTGTCATGGGTAGCAGTACAGAAGCAACAACAACACAATGTTGGTGGCAACAATAGTGCAGAAATGAGGTGCTTCAGAAACAGAGCAGCATGCAGGCGAACATTGTTGCTAGAGCACTTTCCTTGCTAAGGGGGAGTGTTAGTTTTTGGTAGCATCAAAAGTGCTCTAGCCTTGAAAATTGGTGGAGAGGCTAAGGCACATGAGTTCTAAAAAACCCAGAAACCGTTTGGTGAAATTCCGCCTGAATTGTATTTTATTAAAACAATTAATATTTTTAATGGGGTTCCTAAGTCTAAACTTAGGGAAATTAAAATATTAATGGGTATTAATCAAAATATGGGTGAGAATGATCTAGAAGGCGGATCAAGTCATGTTTTAATCTTAGCCGTTGAAGACTCAACAGGAAAAGTATAAAATGGAGGTTTGGGGTTCATTTGGAAACACACATAGAGAGATTGAGGAAATCGATTTTCTGAGGTGAGAAGTTCTCAGGAGGAAAATCGATTGGGTAGATCTTGCAGTTGAGGGGCAGAGAGAATCTGGGAGAAGGAATTTCCGAAAAATACAGAATAGAGAGGCAGAGAGAGCTTGCAAAGAGGCAGTGCAATAGCTGGGAGAGCTGACGTTGGGCCAGTTTGGGCCCACGCAACCTTCACGCAGAGCTAGAAGGGCCAGCACAAAGGAGAAAGTTGTCTGTCACACAGAATCCAGAACTGTTAGAACAACCAGAACTGCTGGGAACTGCCAGAACAGCTGGGAGAGTTGACGCAGAGGGCAGAGAAGGTCACGTAGGGTTGACGCAAAGCAAGCGTAGAAATAATCGGGGTTAGGCAGCCTTGTGCCAGATTAGCTGGAATTCTGCCGGGTGAAGTGAGGTAAAACTCACTCAGATTTTCTGCCAGTGTTTTCTTTGTAAAGGATTGCTAGATGAGCATCCTAGATTTGTATTCAGATATTTTTCATGCTTAATAATAAACCCTTTGAGCTGCTGCACCGGTTTTCTCGCATTGGGTTTTTTTCAGGCATTACTAGGGGTTCCTACAGTGTAGGAATTTTCATAGCACATCCAACAGTGGAGCCGTGTGCATAAGAGGTGTTTGACCGAGAAGGATGAGGACACTTGCAAAGTTGAGTTGTGGTAGTCTAGAGTGGACTAGGCCAAGTGTTCAATTGTAGCTCAATACTAACCCTGAAAGGACACAAGTTCAGTTGCATCACTTTCAGGGAGGGAAAGTAGAGTGAGCCAAGGGAAGGTTGTGCAGGCTCAGAGTGACTCTGGCTTCATAGGGAGACTACGAAGGATAGTCAATTGCCTAGTGGAAGTCTAACCTTCAAGGTTCAAGTAAGAGAGTGGAGTCTTCTAGGCCATGCAAGGAAAGTCAAGAATCATGCAAGGAAAGTCATGGTGCATGCAAGGAGAATCATAGACCATAGGAGGAAGTCATGGTGCACACAAGGAAAAGTCATGATACATGCAAGGAAGTCATGCACCATTAAAGGAAAGCATGATCACATAAGGAAAAGTCATGGCACATGCAAGGAAGTCATGACCATGCAAGGAAACATCATGGAGTTGGAGATTTCTAGGAACAAAGAAAGTTGTGGTTCGAATGACCATGTTGGATGCTCTAAAGGCGTAGGCTTTTAGGAGCATGGTGTCTTCAAAGATCCATGTCTTCTAGAAGGATGTGGTTGCAAATTAGATTAGGGGGAACGACCACTTCCAGGGAGTTGTGGAAATACCTTTCTCACTAAGAGGGAGTTGTTGAAATTTGTTAGCTTGGAAAGTATTCCCATGTGGAAAAGCCTTAGGGGATTTGTGGGTAAGGCACCCAAAGTTTGGGGTTTTGACCCAAAGGAACGACGAGCTTGGAACCTAAGGAAATGAATTTTATATTATAATTTAATGTTGAGTGGTGAATTGGGGTCTCTTGAAGGAGAAATATGACTCCCAAGACACTTAAACAAAAGGTATATATTGAAATCCAAAGGAGAGGCTAAGGGAAAAAGCGTGAAGGACTTCATTTGTGAGTGAGGACAACCTTAGAGGAGCCACAACAAGCTAGAGGGAGGCCGAGTCAAGGAGTCTAACTGCAGAAAGGATGTTGAGGTTTGTTTGGAGTGTTGGAAGGGATTCAGAGCGAAGGAGAAAGGTACTGCAGGCCTTGTGGAAGACCATTCTTGGCGGGTTGAGGTGGGAAAGGCTGACCACAACCTGAAGCAGGGCATCCAAGGTCTATTTAGGGCTGCCTTAGTAGCAAGCCGAGGAAAGGAAGGTAGGCCAAAGCCTACTCAGGGTAGCCAAGGGCAAGGAGCCGCAACGAGATGAGACAAACCATAGTATGTTAGGGCTCAAACAAGGAGGCCACAATCTGGTTGAAGGTGAATTGGTAGCCTAAGGGACAAGTCGCATGGATAAGACGCACTAGCCAAGGGGCATGAACAAATAGACTGAGGGCTTCTACAACAAGAGATAAGGCCCCATGTTGGAAAGTGAAGGGATTGCCGACCTAGGAGGGCTAAAGAAGTTTGCATAGTGTTGGCTGTGGAGGAAATTGAGATACAACAAAATTTATGTGGGCTAAAGGGATAAACCTAGGCTTAAGAACTTGTCAGTGAAGTTGCTAGGTGGGCATAGGATTGACTGTGAGCCTAAAGAGAGTTGGCTGTGTAGTAGAAGGTGGGAAAGGAGTGTGTAGCGTGCTGCGACAAATAGTTGTAGGCTTTGGTGGAAAAGGACAACCACTGTTCAATGTGTTTGAAGGCAGATGAGAGTTGAAAGAACTTAGTCTCAACCTAGGTATTTTGTACATGTATTTTGTATTATATTCGGCATTGTACAGGGGTTGTAAAGGGCCATGATCCTTAGTACATGAGCCCTAAGGTTTTCTTATTGAAAGACTAATAAGAAACACGTTTTGGGCCATAAATATTGTGTAATATTATTGATCTTGTTATTGTTATATTTTGCTGTGAAAAGTTGTTTAAAGTTGGGCATCTATAGTGTGTTTATGTTCTTAGCTAAGTCATAGACTAGACCTAGGGTGCGTGGGAATTCCAACAATGGAAATCAATAAATTACGACAAAACGAACCTGAGGGCGGTGATAATTTTTACCATAAATACAAAGTAAGGAAATCATGAATTCCATGATAATTTTGCCCCTCCGTTGCGTTGTTTATTTAGCATTGTTGACATACTTGATAAGGAATTGCTGGCATGAAGTAATGTGAGAAGTAATGCACCATGAGGAGCATCACAACATGCACAAACAATGTTGAAAAATTAGGGAAGCAAGCAACCTTGAACTCTACTAAACCATAAGCAATGTCACCACAAGCAATGCATAAGGAGGAATGAGGGAGTGGAAGTGAGCTTTTCATTTGGAAAAAGCTTTCCTTGCACGCCTGGTGATTATCCTTGGGAATTTCAGATCCATGTTAGTTGTGATATCAAACGCTGCATGGTGGAATGCCGCATCCATCCAAGTGCTCAAAATTTGAGGGGAAAGCTTATGCATGTGTGGGTGACAGATTGGGATGGGCTAATGGTGATAGGGTTGATGTCATTAGGGCGAAGAAGCCATTGGAGGGATGAAGTGTTGGGTTTGGGGAGTTGGGGTAGGGGCCAAAGTGTTGGCTTGTTATCCTACTGCATGGCTTAAATAGTAATTGATGATATATACCCTGAATGGGACAAGTCTCTTGTTTCTGGGAAAAATCATTGGCCTTGAGGGATGATTATATTTTTGATGATTCTGACACCTTGTTGATGCAAGCAACCATTAATTAAAGTCAATAATAAACATGAAGGGATATTAATTTTGAGGTAGTGAAGTTTAAGTTCAAACATATCTTTGTATTTATTAGGAACCCACATTTTTATCGTGGCATGGGAGGTTGGCACTAAAATTTTATGGATTTCCAATCATTATTTTTAAGGGTGGTTCACGGACATTGAATGGCCGCTACATCCATGGGAAAATCTAGGTAGATCAACCAGAAGGGACCTACTCGCTGGCCAAACTAGCAAGGCCTAACCCGAAGGGCGTCAAGGAGATTTGACTCCGTGGCCTCTCGATAGGCGAGGTACTTAGCAACAAGAACTTGGCCAATTGAGCTATCCCTTGGGGCTTGGATTTCCAATCATTATATCCTATTATCTCATGTTTTTGCTTATAATGGTTATGTTGTGATGCAAGAACATTTTACCTTAATGTCAAAATACATTTTGACTAGAATTGGGGGCTTTTCATTTAGCAAGGGAGTTGGTTCCCTAATTGAGTGTAATTGTTTAATTATTGGTATTTCTTATGTTTTTAAGGAAAACTAGAGAAATTGTGAATATTGTAATCAAATCTACTTCTAAGGAGAGATCTCGGGAATGTTGAGTGAGTTCGAGAGATTTTAGAGTTAGTTAGATCTCTTAGAGGATAGGTGGATCTAGAGGATCCTAGAATATGGGTTTGTTGAGGATTTTGTGGATCTGAACTCATTGTAGTTCAAAATCCTTTTTCATATAATTATGTAAATTAAAAACAAAATGTATAGAGAAAAAGTGAGTGAGAGAGGAGTATTGAAAGGATTGGCACAGTAAGGCCAAATATGGCCATAAGGCCAAGAGGGCCAATTATATTGTAAATCAGCCCAGTGAGAGGTCTCATGTAATTTTGTACAAAATGTGTGTATTTGTTAATAGAAAGAACCACTATGTTCAAGTGTTCTAAATTGATTTATGTGGAAATCTTTTGTTGATTGTGTGTAAGTGAGCCCTATAGTTTATACTTGAGTGCAGATATGTTGCAGGTGTTACACTTAAGCTTAGGAGGGATTGCACTTAAAGTGAGTGTACAGGGGTACGCAAAGGTAACAGAGTTGTTTAAAGTTTAGGAGGGAAAGCATCCAAGAACACAGGTTAAATACAAAGGAATAGACTACACAGAGGAGGCGAAAATCCTTTGGAGCAGGGTTGAATACTTTCATTAACAGTTGAGAAAGGTCTTATTTGATCATTGATCAAGAAGTGGATCAACGATCCCAAGCAATCAGAGTAAGCGTAGTGGAAGCATGGCGATCGTAGTGGATAGAAGGAGAACCAGAGCAGGAGCATTATAAATAGAAGGGCGAGGAAAGAACAAAGGCGAGGTTTAGTTTATTAAGTCCGCGGGACTTCGTCCTCCAACAAAGATTGAGACCGATAATTGATAGGAAACAAATTCCGTCTCACGAAATTTGTTACCTGGGTGATTGGAGAAGTGCGCAACAAACGAAAGTCCCGGGATGATTAAGCACTGAGTTGTATCGAGTTGATGTGTGAAGTTTGGTGATGTGTAAGGGCCCGAGGTGAAGTGGAGCCGATGTATTGGCACAGGAAGTTTTAAAAACACGTAGTTAATAAAAGTGTGGGGTGATGTGTCCCGAGAGTCTTCCCCTAGACGAACAAAGAGTAGCATGCGAAGAAGAATGCCAGGATGATGCAAGCAATGAGATGATGTGGAGATCCACTAACGAGTAAGAAGTCTGGGATGATGTAGAGTTTTTTTATTTGACATTGAGATTGACAGGGGGGCTTGCAGATAATGTAGACACTCCCGAGAAAGATGAGGCGAGTATGCTTGTAAAAAGGGCTAGTAACAACAACTGACAGGATCTGGGAGCAACAATTGATGGGAATAATTCTCGTTCCCCAAAGTCCGTCTCCTAGGAGGTATCAAAGTGCGTAGCGAGAGGAAGGCTAGGATGATGAGGGCCAGGCACAGACGTGGCAACCAACCAATAAGGAGAGCACTAGGGTGATGTGTAGAAGTGACAAGTTAAAAGAGCAGGGACCCGGGCCACGAGGTAAGGTCGCATGCAATTGTGAAGCATAAGTGGCGAGGATTAAAGTTGTTGCGAAGTGTTGTTTTGCTGTTACAAAGAAGCAGAGTTAAAGAGAAGGGCTTAAGGAGGATTGGGCCTGAGTGAGTAAGAAGATAAAGTTATATCTGCTCATGTATAAGTGGTAAGTTTCGACTACAGTGGTTCTACCCAAATTTGAGTTTGCATATGTATATTATATACAAAGGAGCTTGGCTCTAGTGGCTATGATTTAAAATGTGCTTAGCTCTTCCTTAGGATATATATTATATGAATGGGTCGCGTGCATGTTATATTATTGACAGCTTGAATCCGGTGGTTTTATAGAAGGGGTTTGGATTATTCCCTTGCGGCTCCCATTAAAGATTCAGAGGAAGGCAGATTTGGGCATCAAAGGGAATTATTTCTGATAGTGGGTTGTATGGAAGCACTTGTCAGATTCAAAATTTTGGGATTGTTGATCAGATCCTAACCACCCTTGCATCATGTTGATTTGGAACACTGTCCAATTCACCTTGAAAGATGAGGTGAGGGAGTGAGCTATAAAAACTCATTAATTCACCTTTAAATGTCTTTATCAGAAGAAAGAGTTAATGAAGGTCATACATACAAGTGTTTTGTTGCATCCATGGATTTAAAATATCATATTAGAACTCAAAAATGTGACTACTGATTTTCTAATGGTGTTTTGAGAAACACAGATGAAGCCTATGTACTACATCTTATAATATGAAATTCTCTTGGCTTTGATGCCAATTCTAATGAATTTCTATTATGCTAAAATTGTTTGAAACAGGTCATTTAGGACGCCAAAACCATTATAAGAATGAAATTTTGATGGACAACTTAATACTCCCTTGACCTTGCCAATAAACAAAGGCCTTCTTGACCTTGTAATCTTTCCATGTCACAATAGCGGTAATATTTTATATTAGAAAATGTTGAAGCTGAATTGGAGAACTTTGCAATACAAAACTGAAAAATGGGGCCATAGCTGAACGCCTAACATGGAAAACTGTAAATACTTCAACCCGTAAGGTTGATCTTCATTGTTTATCCTATTTTGTACTACATAAATTAGGAAAGAAAATTACTAGTTTCCATGCCCATTATGAGTGTTTGCCTGCTTGTCCTAACTTGGCTCACTTTAAACAACCTAGCTCTCTTCCTCAACTGCGATAACAGGGATGACCTCAACTGTGCCTTCATCCAGTTCCAGATTTGACAGTGCTGAATATCCTTCTGATCTTCTGAGGTCGAAGATAGGCCACAGAGGGTTGCTCAGATGGGCTTGGGTTTTTAGGAGGGTGTGATGATATGATTTTTGGAGGTAAATCGAAATGGCCCACAGTTCTTCCAACCATCAACTGTAGAAATCTTAGCTGTATATTTGAACTCAGAATGCTTCACGTGCTGAATTCCCATGTAACACGTTAACTTCTCTATGCCATTCTCGAATTTAATATGTGCTTGGCTGTGTTCACTACACAGAAACCCCTAGCACAATTTTTCATCTGAACTTGCTTCTCGGACTCTTCTATTTATCCCAACAAATGGTGGAATTCATCAGCCTACATTGCGCCTCTGCCATTATCTTGTGCACACTGTTTCGTTTCTCTTTTCACTTCACCGAGTTCGCGAGGGTTACACAAAATGCAATTACTCGCATAGTGACTCGCATAGTGGTTGTGAGTCATTGCCACCACACTTTTCACCACTCAAAATGGACGTTGTCGTCTAGAAGAAAGATGGATAACTCTGAAAAAATCCCAATTCCTATCCTATCGAGCCCACATACCCGTTACTCGCGCTTGGGGCGGAGCTGAAGACTGGCAGTGGTGAATAATGTAGTTCTTATCCCAATTCCTGGACCATTAACCCGTACACAGTGCCAAACAGGGGTGAATAATGTAGTTCTCATCCCGATTTCTGGCCAAATAACCCATGCATAGTGCCAAACTCCTCTATTATGTTCATAATTCTGGTGTCTTAACTTCCTATCTCGTCGGCTTTGCATGGGTAAAGTGTTTAAAGGGAGGGTGTATCGCCGTAAGATTCACGCGCTTTTGACTGTATTGGAATTTGACAACAATGAAATTCAGAAAAATTGTCTTATTAAAAATCCTTCCTAAAATTCAAATATATATTCTTTAATTATATAATTTATGTAAAAGGATTTTAGTATATATGTTAAAAGATTTTACTCTGATTGGTTGGGTGCATAGTTTGTTTGGTGTATAGTTTATTTTTCCATTTTGTGTGGATTCAATAATCAGTTTAATATTTACGATTAGTTTAAAGGGTTTGGTGAACAATTTGTTTTTCATTTGAAAGAAAGAAGGAAAAAAATAAATTATTTTAAAGTCCAGTAGGCTAAAGATAGCCTATAGGACAGATTGCTTCTTCATCTGCTTAATGTATTTGACCATTTTTCTTTGAAGCTTCACAATTAATGCTCTCAACTTCTTGACAAACCCCTTGCTAAATAGATTATCCCAAGAACTAGTTGCCAACATATCTTCATAACTTTCTTTGTTGCCTTTGAAGGCATTCTAAAATGAAATGTTTTTCTGTTTCCACTTTTTTGGAAGAACAAAAAATGCATACTCCTTCCCACACTTCTTTTGGCCTTTTTCAGTGACCTGTTTCACAACGAAGGTGATGAGAATTAGTCCTTAAGTGAGCAATAAGAATTTTAGCTCTTCAAGAGATATTGACCTCTATGCTTTTAGTTGATGACTACGAGTGGGTTTAAACACTTCGATATAATGCTTTTTCTTTCTTCCCAGCCCCTTATCCCAAGTATTATTGTGGAACTTATCCAAAACAAAAGCTTTTATCTCTTTGCTGTTTATAGGACACATCTTCAAGCAAATACCCCATTATAATCATTATAATCAATTTATTGATGATATTTATAAATAATTGTAGCTAGTTTAATAGTAATAACAAATTTATTCAAATTACCAACTTTAGATTATCATTTCCATAAAAAATATATAATTTAAGAAATTATTATTAAATTAAATAATTTACAATTTTTAATATAAAATTATTTAATGTATACAAAGTTAATTAAAAACATGTGTTTTTTCTACCTGTTCAAATCTGAAATACTATTTTATTAAATTTATGTCAAAGGATCTTAGTTTGGGTGGTTCATTGAATGATTTGTTTTCCCATCTATTTGACTTCAAGGCTTTGAAGACATGTTGTAATTAGTTATGTGGTTAGGTGAACAATTTGTTTTCCCATCTATGTGGATTTAAGTATCCAAAGACATGTTATAATAAGTTCTTTAGTAATATTTATGAACAATTGTTTCTAGTATAATAGTGACTATTGAAATTACCTATTTTTCTAAAGATTATCATTAATATTAAAAAATTATATAAATAATATAATTATATTATATAAAATCCGATGTTTTTTCTTATTAAAATTTTCTTATTTTTCAATAATATAGATGACAAAAACCTAAATTCAATTAATACAATTATTATTAACTTAAATAGTTTACATTTTTATTATAATAATTTAGTATATATAAAAAATCAGTAAAAAAAAAACTTATTTTTCAACAAATTTGTAATCAAATTATGACATTAATATCTTTCATCACATATTTAACAGTTACCATTATATTAGTCTTTTATCCTACAAAGAAAAATATTTTCAAAAGATGATCAAATATTAAATAAAATTATTATAATTGCTACAATTATTATTAAATAAAATAATTTACGATTTTTAATACAATAATTTAATAGGTATAAAGTTATTTAAAATAACACCTTTATAAATCAAATTAAGACATTAATCTCTTGTAACACACATTTAACCATATAACTATTTCATGTTTTTTATCTTACAAACTCATAACTTTAAAAGTTAAAATTATATTATTATACCTTTTTCCGTGCAGGGACTATGTATTGGATATTTGTTGATTATTTATTAATTCAGTCAAATATGAGAAATATTTTTCAATTTAACAAAATGCAACTTTAAATTTTTATTTTTTCTTTATTTTTTAATCTATTTTATTGACATTTATCTCTCATGACATTGTTTATCAATTTGGACATGTTATTGCCCAATGTCTCAAATAATGAGCCAATAGTACATGTGGGTCATACCAAATTTTGTTTTAGTTTTTATTGCAATTCATAATTATTTAAGTCAAGAGTAGCTAGTCACTTCAAATTTTGTTTTTGTTTTATTGCATTCCATAATAAAGTGTGTGAAATATCACATAATTAGATAATTGATACATTTCTTTGTTAAAAAGTTGCAAAATGATTTTTTATTTTTATTTTTTTTTGCAATTTATTTTATTGATATTTATCTCACATGAGATTGGGTATCAATTTGTACATGTTATTGCCCGATGCCTCAAATAACGAGCCAATAGTACATGTGTCACATCAAATTTTGTTTTGGTTTTTATTGCATTCTATAATTATTCAAGTCAAGAATACATGTCACATCAAATTTTGTTTTAATAGTGATTATTGAAATTAAGATTATTATTAATTATAAAAAAATTATAAAAATAAATACAATTGTTTATAAAACTCCGATGTGATTTGTATTGAAAGTTTCTTATTTTTCATAATATATAAATCACAAAAGCCAAAATTCAATTAATACAATTTATTATTAAATTAATAATTTACAATTTTTATTATAATAATTTAAATATATATAAAATCAAATGAAGGATATGTTTTTCAACAGATTAGTAATCAAAATTATAACATTAATATCTTTTATCAAATATTTAACAATTAAACCATTATATTAGTCTCTTACCCTTAAAAAAATACTATTTTCAAGAGATTATCAAATATTAAATAAAATTATATAATTGATACCATTATTAATAAATTAAATAATTTACAAATTTTAATATAATAATTAAATAGGTATACAGTTCATTAAAATAACATAGTAACCCGATAATTTTACTCTTAGGATATTTCGACACATAGGAATAGTTAAGTATAACTTGGTCTAGTATAGAGTTAGGTAAAGTGTGTTTCTTTACTATGTACATTTGTAACTTACAATCCGATGGTCACGATATGTAGTGATCCGATGGTTCATTCTCTTCTTGGTATTACCGACACTTGATCCGTGGCTTGACACCCGATTGGTCAATGAATTCTATTTAAAGCGCATGGAGGGTCATTAAATTTTCATTCTTTTATTAATAAATTGCCTGTAGTGGCCATGTTGGCACAAGCCGTGGACTGTTTCCCTCTTTGAGGGTTTTAACTACGTCAAAATACTGGTGTATTGATCTGGCCATGTTGGCACAAGCCGTGGACTGTTTCCCTCTTTGAGGGTTTTAACTACGTCAAAATACTGGTGTATTGATCTGTGATCTGTTTGTGAGCGGTGTCCTTTTGGTGTTCTGTCTGAGGAACTTACCCTGTAAATTCCTACATGGTATCAGAGCTTGGACCCAGGTTCGATTCCCCCGAGTTGCGTTTGAGGGGGGGTGTTGGAAGAATCACCGCACTTCTATAGAATCCGTAATTTCCACCCTGGAGATCCTAGTCACTGGCTTGTAATGTTTACCAACACCTGCGGGTTTTGGTATAACGGCAAAACTCGACATGGTATCAGAGCATGAGAGAAGCTTATGTAAATTTTCATTATTTTATTAATAAATTGCCTGTAGTGGCCACGTTGGCACAGGTTGTGCACTGTTTCCCTCTTTGAAGGTTTTAACCACGGCAAAATACTGGTGTATTGATCTGTGATCTGTTTGTGAGCGGTGTCCTTTTGGTGTTCTGTCTGAAGAACTTACCTCCTACATTTACTATGTTTTTACAAAGTTTAGTTACTAATTCTTTTAATATAACACAATAATCAGATAATTTTACTATTTTTCACAAAGAAATCGATATAACTACTGTATAATACTTGTTTTTATTATTAAAATGTTATTTATTATTTATTATTATAATATATATTTATTAAATAACATATTTAATTTTTATTAAAAATATATAATTTAATTTAATTAATATATAATTTTATTCACTAACACCATGATATTAATTAAAATTACAAATTTATAATATTTTGTTTTTTCACACAGCGAAAGATCGTAATTGCATTATAGCCCTGAACGGGCCCCAAAGGCACATAGAAAGTATGACAAATATATCATATTTTGGTCGTAAAGACATATAGGCATCATATACAAAGTGCTGAATAAATACATAAAAAACTGCTATAAGCTGTGTCAAAAATGGCTAACCGGGATGGAGATCAAAAACTGTCTATAAGCAATCTTGCTGGTTTAAAAATAATAAAAAATTGTAAAGTTATCCGGTTACCAATTTGATGTCTAACTTAATTGTCACTTAAATAATAATAATAATTAACCAATACTACTAGTTAAAATTACAACTCTCTATCGAACTGTAACTAAGACTGCTATATTAATTAAAAAAAATTACAAATCTGTCATGGAACTGCAAGCTCTCCCGCGAATACATTGTTACCCACAATTTCACTCGGCCCGATCAACTTGCATCGCCATCCGGTTTTTCTGGTCTCCAAACTGTCACCGCTCCTCTCATGAAACGAACTGAGCTACGGGCCGCTCCAATCCGCATTCAGATACCGATTCTTCTCAACATCTTGATACATGTTCTCCCCAAGGCCCCAGCCTTCGTTCTCCTCTCAAACTCTCCCGCCTCACTGGAGCCCGATCTGTGACCCGTCCGTGCGCAAGGACTAGTGTGCAGAGGCATCTTCACAGCGGATATAATTCGGATAATGTATGCACGGTCAGCAATATAAAGCACCTGGACGCTGTAAGCATATTTCCGAAGTAACTGTTGCATATAAAAAATATTTTTGAAAACAAACTAAATTGGCCCATCCTCATCGAATTTGTGCAGCTGCTGATTTAATACTCCAATTTTTATATCCTTAGTCTAACGCCGTGACTATGCATGGTGTAGTTGGATAGTATACCCCGCATTTAATCGACGCACATCCCTTTGCAACCTAATTACCTTGTTAGTTTGCTCGTCCACGCGATTGTTTTGCTTTTGCAGGAAATGAAAAAGCTCAAATTATTGAACCTTTTATAGAATTGTTTGCGCCAGCCTGGATAGCTTGAACTTCATTGGGAGGGTCTTGCGATGGATGAATTTAGAATTATTTCCGAGTCCCACACTACTGTCGCTGTGCAGACCCCTTTGTCTTTTAACATGAAGAGACCTTTGTACAACGTTAAGTTTTCTGCCTCATTATTAGTCGAGATCCGAAATTCCCATGCAAATTCAGCTTCTTTTGTTCCTTTGGGGTCGAACATATCCCTTACGCACCTGCCGCCCCTCTTCTAGTGCCACTTTGTTACTACTTAAGTCAGTCCATTTCAAGTTCAGATGAGAAATTACTACCATAGATGTGTCCTAACCCAAAATTTACTACGCATCCGAGAGGGATACAAATATTTGGATTTAGAATGCAATTATGCTAGATTTCTTTTTCTATTTTAAATTTTACATTATGTAATCAATAGTCGACATTTTTAAATTCTTTTCTACATTATGAATCTTAACTTTTTTAATTCTATATTGGCTTATTTGGATCTTTGCTTATTAAACATCTTGATGAAGAGTATTATCCAGGTTTGAATTTGTTCCGTGATTGTATTTGTCTGGTTTGCTCTCTGAAGCCACCTCTTGAAGCTGTAAGAATCCTACTGTTAAATAAGTAAAACCCTAAATCAAACTGTCTCCAACTTGGCAAAATAACTGGGTCCTGGATGCTGAGGAACTGAGTTCAGTGATGTTAACAATGAACTCTTATGAATCACTGTATGTACCGCATGAAATTGATATCAAACCATTGGTAGATGGATTTCAAGGATTCTGATTACTTCATAAGTCTTTAACATTTAGTAATAGTCCTGAAAACTTCAGCTGGATTTAGCAATTATTGCCTGGCTATGATTTTATTGGCACCAATTGATTGTCAATTTGTCTGTATTGATTACAGTGAGCTATTCGGGGAAGTCCATCCAGTCATGATATTTGTGAGAGTCTAAAGGTAAGCTCGGGGCTTCTTTATTTTTTCTGCTTTTTTTTTTTGAAGTTCAGGGTTTTCCGTTGAGTCTAGTGGCACTTTTGACATCATTTCAAAATTCCTTGATGGTATCACTTTTAAATAGATATTGATTTGACTAAATAGAAGTAAAGAATAAAATAACAAATGAATACCATAATTTGACAGGCTAAAGCTCAAGAAGTGTCATATAAAGATATTCAACCATTCCTCATCTCGGTTGTATCCCTTTATTTTTGCTATTTCAAGTTTTCAACCAATTTATATTTTTTCATTAACACTCTAAAGCTTTGCAAATTGAGATCAAAGCAACTCAAATTTAGATTCAGCTTATTGTTAAATTTTCCTGACCCTAGCAACCTGGCCAATTTCTACTTAGTACATTCCTTGCTGTAATGTTTAATTATTATGCTGATCTAATGAATAAAAGACACAATTGGGATCTTAACATAAAGAGTGCAAACAAATTAAATCACACCATTCTCAATCATATACACAAAGAGTTTCTGCCCTTCAAAATGTTGAAAATGGTTGTCATTGATGTCAAAGGCTGTCCAATTGAAAGAGAAAGTTACATAGTCAAATAGTATTTTTCGAGCCTCTTGGAAATATTGTTTTTGGATTTTTGATGCCCCATTTGGATACCCTATCTTTGAATGCATTTTTACTCCAATTATCTTGCTCAAATGAGAGCATAATTGTTAAAATTGGCAACTAGGGCCAAATTCCACTTTGGGCAGCTCCTTTGAAGAAGATAATTGTGGCATTGAATTCCTTTTTTCGAGAGGACCAAAATTGACCTAAAGATCACTAAAGTTGGATAAGGAAAAATATATTTTTGAAAGCAAGCCCACTCATGAATTTATCAAGGTTGGCTTGGAGTTAATTAGTCAAGTTGAACCCCTCTCCATCTTATATAAATAGAGGTGTCCTACAACCTCATTACATCCATCCAAGTGCATCATCCTTCTTCTTTGAGGCCGTCACAGAAGAAAGGAAGACAAGGCATGGGCATTTCTGTGTTTTTGAAGTGTTTTCTTGTCATGGAATAGGTCCGAATTTGTGTAGGTGGAGGCTGTAGGCTAGGAGAGAGGTTTGAAGGTCGTTTTGGGTACGATTCTATGTGGGAGAGCCAATGTTCAAGCAGTCGCAGGTGTCCCTTATTGCAGGAGGTTGTAAGGCTTATTTGAGAGGCTGTTTGTGACAACTGTAGGGTGATGTAGGAGTTTGGAAGAATGCTGGGTAGTTGGGAAAGGGTTGGTAGGCCTAATGTAGGGCTAGCCTTTTCCTAGGAAGCCGTACTAAATAGCTGGAGTAAGGAAGAGGAATGCCACTGTAGAAGGGCTATTTGAGCAAGGTTGTGAGGGCTATACAGTGGGTCAGAAGCCCTAACCAGGAGCAACAAGTACAATAATGAACAATCATATAAATCAAGGTTTGAAGCAACTTACCTAGGAAGGAAGGCCACAACTTTTAGCACAAGATCTGGGAAATCTAGGCTCCTTGTCTTCAAGCCCTAATTGCATACCTTTGACTGTAAAGTTCCTTACCACATTGACCTAGTTTGACTACCTAGTATTGGACTCTTTTGGGTTCATTACAATTAGCATAGGAGGCCGCACTAACTGTCCCTGGACCAAGATCCTTTTGGAGACTATTTTGTAGCTGCTTTGACTACCATTGATCACTGGTTAGGGAAAAGTTTGTTCGTTGTTTTCTGAAGGCAGAATGGAAGATTTGTCTGGGCTGCTTCTTTGTCATTTGGACAATAGTATTGATCACCATATTGGCAAATCAATTTTGACCTTGATTGTACTCTCTCTCTTTGTGTTGAACATTTGATATTTGATAATAAGGATAATTGCTTAAGTTTTTCCTTGGCTTGAGCGAATTCCCGTGTTCTCTTGTCTTGGCTTGTCTTCAATATATGTTATTTATGTTCTTTTTTCAATTCCTATCAATGTGATAATGGATTATGTGATTGTTAATGAAAGAAATGAAATTGAACTTGGGCTCATGTGGATCATTGAAGTAATTATCCTAAGCAAAGAACATGTTAACAAAAATTAACAATAATATATATGGTTGGAAAGCTTATTTTGAGGCCTTTCCAACGACATATGGCACTCCCTCTAACTCCTCATTGTTGAGGAGGAAATGCTTTTTTGAATATATTTGTTATACATTTTGCTAGTTGCACAAGTCAACCCTGCCAGTGGACAAAGTCGACCCAATTTAGATCCCAAATGCACTATAAATAGGTGTAAGAAGAAGCATTTCTAGCTACTCACTCAAGAAGCTCAGATCCATCGAAGCAAGCGAAGAGGAGTTTTGAGGTTCCTACCTCATGAACTAGAAGTGGAGGGAAGCTGAATTGGAGATTCTTTCTATGGAAGAGTGTTGGCACATCTTTTGAAGGGTTTTAGGCATTGTTCTTGGGAAGGATTTTGGTTTGTTTGAGGTCTAGTTTAAGGGAAAAATACTGGATTTTTTGGGGTCGAGTTCATACATGTTCTAGGCAAAGTTATAGGCCTGTCTTGAAGGCTAAGTTCTAGAACAAAAGGAAGCTGAGTTATGTCTTTGTGAAGGCTGAAGTTTGAGGGTCGAGATCTGCTATTTTATTGGGCTGAGTTCTATTGTTTGAAGATCAAGTTCAGGCTTGGTTTGAAGTCCAAGCTTAGTGTGAAGGAGAGAGGAGCAACTACCAGGAAGATAAACTTTCTTTGACTAAGAATTGTTTCTTGAACAAGTAAACAAGCTAGAAGTTGGATCTCACTGAGGATTGGTGTCCTCATCTCCTTAGCAGGTTGGAGTCTACTATATTTGTAAGTGTTACGAAACCAACTCACAAAAAGATAGAAAAGATAGAACAACGATTTAAAAATCAACCTCTTTTAGGGGGCAACCTCCTTTACGTTACACAAATGAAAAATTCTTGGATGATACAAATGACAAGACTTTCTTTCTATATATAGGAGTCTAAGGGGTCATAATATAATAAGAGTCGACATAACAATAATAATGTAAGGGCACAACAATAACAATAGTGGGCTTCTATGGGGCACAATAATAACAATATGGGAACTACATGGGCACAACAATATAAAAGGGGGTTGCACTAATAACATTAAGGGGTTACACTAGTAGTATAGGGACCTCACATGCCCCTCTCCTTCAAAAAGTGTTGTCCTCAATGCTTGAGTAGTTTTGGATGCTTCTGTATAAAATTCTCATCCTCCCATGTGGAATCTTTAGTGGGTAAGTTCTTCCACTTAATGAGATACTCTGAAATTAATTGATTTTGTAGTTGTCGAGTTCTTGTTTCTGTGACTGCTTCAGGTTCCAATATGATTTTTCCTTCCTCGTCAAGTTCCGACAATATTGTTTGAACTGGGAGTTGTTATCTATAACCTTCCTTAAGCATGAAACATAGAAAACTGGGGGCACTTGGGGAGATGCAGGAAGTTCTAATTTGTATGCCATAGTACAAATCTTTTGCAACACCTTGTAAGGACCATAGTACTTTGGTGATAATTTATTATCCTTCTTAGCTTGCCTGAGTGACATGTGTTTGCATGGTTGTATTCGTAAAAATACCCAGTCGCCTATATCAAAACTTCTTTTGCTGCGATGTTGATCTGTCTGTTGTTTCATTCAATTCTGCGCGAAAGTGAGGTTATTCTTTTTCTTCTTGATATGTCCTTCTATCTTGAGAGTTTGAGGAGTGGTAATTCCTGTCCATGCATTACAAGATATGGTCGGAATCTCAGATTCATTTCTTTTTTCTCTGGGGTTGGTTCCTAGTGTATATCCTTTTCTTTTGAAGTTTTTTGATCCTTTTCTTCCTCCTCTTCACAATTAATGTAAAATAATTTCTTCTCAGCACACTTATGACCTTTAGTGTATTTTCCATCACAACTGTAACGAAGGTCGTTTTCTCTTTTTTCTTCCAATTGTTGTGGTGTCAACCTTGTAAGTTGTGGAAGGCTAGGTGAAAAAACACTTCCATCTTTATAATTGTGAGTGGTAGGATTTCTTGTTGCCATAATTCTGCTTTCAAATTTTCTTTCCAGCCTCAATGCCTTTTCCAATGAATCAGGTTCCCAAAGACGGACCTCATGTTGAATGTTATCCTTTAAAGTCCCTATGAAGGCATCATTCCTCTGCTTCTTTGGAATATCAGTTACCCTTATATTCAATTTTTGGAAGTCCTCAATGTGCTCTGCCATTGAACCCTTTTATTTGAGATTTATCAATTGGCTAAAGAAGGTGTTGCTCTTTGTATCCTCATAATGTGCTATCATTTCCTCCGTGAAAATTGACCAAGTGACAAGTGGTTTGTGAGAACAAAACCCTTTATACCATAAAAATTTATTCAGTTCTAAATATTTAGATGCAATACATACCTTTTGTAACAATTGCACCTCATGTAGATCAAAATATTTCTCCACCTGTAGTATCCATGTTATGGGATCCTTGCCATCAAACTTCCTTATATCGATCTTTTTCTTGATTTTAGGAGCTTCATCTTGAAATAATTTCGGACCTCTAAGTTATGAAATTACGTCCTCTGGTAGCTCTCCGAGTCCTCTTTCTAACCCCCACCAGTTTGATCAGTATTAGATTCTTCAAGAAAGAGTTATGCCAAACCTCCTACGATGAGCTGATTATAGATTGGTTCAGTAGATCGAACTTGTACGACCTGCCACGTGTCACAGTTTCCACCTTTGGACCTAAAAATGCTACACAGACAACTACAATCCGTCCTCTTTCTGTAACTTCTTACGAAATTTTGTTTTGATACTTAAAGAGAGTTATGACTATTTTCCCAAGGTCACCTATTTGGGATGTAATTCGGGATCCTGCAAAAACCCTAACTTCCTTGGATCATATCTTCAAAAATATAGCGAGAAAAGATTTGAAATTCAGACCCGAGGTTAAGAGAGGTTTTTGCTCAAATGGGTTTGTTTTTAGCTTCTGAAATGTCGCAGAAAAAAAGGTATAGTGCAAATGCCACGATGACCTGTTTGGAGCAGCCACACCCTAGAATCCAAAGCTCTGATACCAAATGTTATGAAACTAGCCCACAAAAGAAAAGATAGAACAACGCCTTAAAAATCAGCCTCTTCAAGGGGGCAACCTCCTTTACATTACACAAAAGAAAATGTCTTGGATGATACAAATGACAAGACCTCCTTTCTATATATATGAGTCTAAGGGGTCATAATATAATTAGAGCCGACATAACAATAATAATGTAAGGGCACAACAATAACAATAGTGGGCTTCTATGGGGCACAATAATAACAATAAGGGGGTTGCACTAATAACAATAAGGGGTTACACTAGTAGTATAGGGACCTAACAGTAAGTTGGTGCTTACAAGAGAATTGACGTCCTCATCTCCTCGTCAGGTTTAAGCCCGCTAAATTTGTAAGTTGGTGCTTCGAGAGGATTGGTGTCCTCACAAATGATTGTAATAAATTGCAGATTGTTTTCAAGTGTTTCATCTTCAAGTTTTGACTTGCACTTTGATTTATGTGCTCACACATGGTGGATGATAGATTATGTGATGTGAATTTAGTTTCAAGATTAACTAAGTGAAAAACTGTTAAAAGTAACGAAAAATTGATTCAAACCCCCTCTCAGTATTTCCAACACAATTTTGTTGTTTCATTAACAAAAATCATCTACAACACACAAGGGCTCCCTTCATGGGATAATGGCACTCTGAGGAGAAACACAAATGCAACTAAATCATGGATCTAGTTAATCAAATCCTTTGTAGATCTGTCCTTCAGTTTTGCTAGTTTATTTAGATCCTTTGCCCTTGTTACCTCTTGCACTCTTCCTCAAACCCTGCACACTTGGATTGAAGTCTCTCCCCACCCAATCAATGAGATCTCACTATCTCACTATTTTGTGCTCAAAGATGTGGCTTCTCCTTCTTTTTATAAGTTTGAGTTATTGACTGAATCCACAACCTTAATCTCCAAAGTGATTAACGATTGAGATTAGATCTCAACATCACTTTAGATAAATGGTTGAGATTCATTTTATTCACTAATGCAAATAACCTTTGCATTTAATTAGATTAACTCACTTTATCATATAAAAGTCAATTAAGTAATTGCTGAGGTTAAAGTTCAATTAGAAGATTTCCACACTCCTGGACACCTAGGTCATCAACAATCATAGAAGCTGCAAATTCTGAGTTAGATTGGTGTAAATCTTTAGCCATGTAAAGTATTGTTGGGATAAAATATGGCATTAGACCAGTGTTGTGATCATCTTTGACATAGGTTTGGAGTTGGGAGGTAGTTTTCTAAATTATGAGTTTCTTCCCCTCAAGCTACTACAACGGATCTCTCGAAGTCACTACTACAATGGGTCTCTCTAAAGAGTTAGGTTTGAATAATATTACCTTTTTCCTAATTTCTGACCTCAGATTCAACATACAGATGTTTTGAACTAGGTCTAGAGACAGTCTTGCCTTGGACTCTAGTACATGAACCTTTAGGATATATTCATCAATGGTCATCTCCCTCTGGAATATGTACATAAATTGAACATTGTAGGGATAGTCCTAGCATTGATTGGCTCTTTGGATTATTGCATCTGTAAACTCATGAAAATGTCCTAGCCTACGTTACCAGAAATGGAATCGTTTCCCGAAGAAAACGTATAGAAAATGGAACAACATGAAAAACGACGTTTTGTATGACCATTTTCGTTTCTCAGTTCACGAAACTGGTTTCTCTAGAAATGGATGGTTTCTTGTAACAATTTTTTGAGAAATGTGATTATGGTTTTCCTTAAACGTGTTCATTTTTCCCACATCTCCAGTTGATTCCATTTTTAACAGGCAAATAAATTTAATAAGTTTTCACAACCATTTTTACGGTTGCCTTCTATAGCATAGTCAGACTTCAATGGCACGAACGAAAGCTGGTTGGAGGGTATGGTATTGGATTCGAGTCGTCAGATTACATCACAAACTATATCTATTCAAGACAAAAAGCTTTATAAGATCCTCGAGGCTTTCAATTTCATTTTACACCACGATTTGTGTTGACAAGGGTTCGACTTCTGTCATTTTTCAACTATAAATTCGATTCGCCAACTAGTTTTTTTTTGGTCACGCTGACAGATTCTTGCTTCTTGTAGGTATTTGCACTTACATTAAGTTCAATTTTTCGGATATTGATGGTTTTCGATATACTTTGGTCTAAACTGTAAAATTGGGCTCCATGGGATTCGATCCTTGGACTAGTCATTTTGGCTAGTTTCCTTGAGCTTTTGCTTGAATGCTTTGGTTTGGAATTTGTGCATTTAACCTTACTACCATAGATTCTTCGAAGAAATGGCACGAGCTCCAACCTCTCAAGCTACTCTGGTTGTTGACAATTTTTGCAGAGATAAATCAATTTATTTTTCAAAGCAACATTTTTATTCTTTCACTTTAATATCATTCAATGCACTCTGTCAAATGAAGTGTCTTAAGTTTAAGGCATCATCGACAATGTCTTAGACTCATACTTGCCAAGGATTTGGAGGTACAAAGAAGGATGTTCAAGGAGATAAGGAGATTATTTCGTCGAAGCATTATCCAGGTATTTAATTTGTGCTCATTGATGCCCAGAGGTTTTTGCTGTTCGGCCTCTCAATTAAAACTTTGGTTGTAATTCTTTGGTCACGCAATTTCTAGAGTATGCAATAGTTGTTTTTGTCTGATCTTGCATATCAAATATTCATCTCGGTGATGGTGTCGCCCCTTAGCCTAAAGTTCATCCACATTCCACATCTGCAATAGCTGTTGTTATTGTAACATTGGTGTGCCAATGGTGTGCATGCATATCAATTTTGTCTGGCCATCCTTGCATGCCTTCTTGTGATGTGGCTGAGCATTGTTGAATTATATTCTTTTATTCTAGTTTCATATGAAAATCTCTTGCAAACTATTGTTCCATTCTTTCATTTTTTTTGTGTTCATCTACCTGGTTCACTAATCCACTATGGCTAAATGTGATCATTACAATTTCACCTATGTAAACAATAAATGTTGATGATGAATGCTTTGTTTTATGTTTTTCATATTTTTGTTGTTTTTTTCTCTCTCCTTGTTTCTTGAATGTGAAACCTCCAAACTCCATTTTTCGTGCTGTTGTCGTTTCTTCTTTCATTTCCCGTTTATTGTTTCTGGTAACATCGGTCCTAGCGTTGATTGGCTCTTTGGGTTACTGTATCTGTAAACTCACATAAATCTAATGTGGGATGCTCACTAATCCATCTCTCCCACCATTTATGTGTTGACTCTTCCAAGCGCTGAAGGGCAATGGTTAACTTATCTTGTTGGAAATGGATACTTCTCACTTGGCAGTTAAGTTTTATGTCACTAGTACTTGTACTGATACTAGCATGCTGATGTCATACTAGTTCGACGGTCAGGAGGGCCAATTGGCATCCTGCTTCATGGTCTATCTGTATGTACTAATATGCATGTCTATGAGACATTTTATACAAATATATTTTCTTTCATGATTTTATGTATAATATTACAAAAAAATATGAACAATTTTAACATTTCCACAGACTTTCATTCATTTATATTTCCTTTCTCGGTCGATCCATCACACAGAGTACATCAATAGACAAGATAGAACTAAATTTTAAAACTATAAAACTCAATTTCTCTAGGTATTGAGAGTTGAGATCAAACTAAAATATACTAAATGACAATAAAAAAGTACCAAATTTCCAAAATATATAAAATGTAGAAATTTCTCGTTTCCCACCCCGGTTTTCAATGTCACCTTATTTCTCCCATATAGTTAAATGCCCTTTCCCATATCCATACATTCAACAACTGAAAAAATAATTTTTGCTGAAAACACAAATTCAGGAAATTTTATAGAATGCTGGAAAATGCAGAAATAAAAAATCAGCAGGTACAAACAGTCATTTAACACATTTGAACACAGTGATTTTTGGTCAATGTGACCCTAGAAAAACCCCCTACAACTCTTGGGGAAAACTAGTTCGAGAGCTCTTCTTTACTTCTGAAAATGCCTTTTTTACAGTGAGAAATATTGAACAAAAAATCAGCGAGCAAATTTACAACTTATCTCTTCTCCCGTGCCTCACAGCAAACTGGAAATTACAGCAAACAGGACAGCAATAAACGCTGTACGACCTCCTCGATTTTTGTGCCCACTTTCAGCCTTAAATGCTGCTGTACGACCTGCATTAAATGCGCTGTACAGACTACAATAAATGCGCTATACGGACCTCGATTTGCATGCAAAAAAACAGCAAACTACTCTTCGATTTCTGTGCAAACCAGCGGTACGGATTTCTAGAAAATCGTGTCAAAATCAGCGTTTCACTATGTGTTGAATCAACTGTACAAATCTGCTCAATTGCTGCCTTGGAATGTGTGCCAAGCTTCTGTCTCCTTCTCCTCCTTGTCCAGAAATCTCCCTTGCTCTCTTGCTCTCCTTCTCTCAATCTGCTCATGAAAGAATGAATGACCTTTTACCTCCTTTTCCTCCTTTAATCTAATCCTAAGTGACTTTTGGGTAACCTCTAAATCCAATGGCTGAAATAGATTGAGATCTAGGGCTGAGATTAAATGCTCATTTAAATCTCGCCTTTTATTTTTTAATTCACCCCACTTTAATAAAGACCCACTTAGTCATTTATTTCCAAAGTCACTTTTCCTTTCTAATTTTACATTGACTTTATTAAAGTCACTTTAAAATTAGACTTTAGTAACTTTATCACTTAAAGTCACTTTTAAATTAAATTTAACTTTATAAAAATTATAAAGTCACTTTAGGAGAAAAAATTAAATTCTTTTGGACACTTTTCCCTAGGCCAAAGATTAAAGCCTTAGGGAACCACTTGTCCTCCGATACCAAATTTCAACACTCCCTCTTACCGAGGAAGGTGTTCCTCACCACACCTATCTTGTCTCTGAAGTAGACATGCTTGCCTCGTGGTAAGACTTTGGTAAGAATATTTGCAACCTGCTCATCAGTGGGAATGTACTCAAGCTTCACAGCTCCCTTCTGATGAAATGATATTTGATTCCGATATGCTTTGACCTGTCATGAAATACTGGATTCTCCGTGAATTTAATGCAACTCTGATTATCACAGTGAATCACTGAAGGTCTCAACGGCTGACCAAATAAGCCAAACAACATTTTGCGAAGCCGGATGGCCTCACAACTAGCTAGATTGGCTGCCATATACTCTGCTTCCGCTGAACTCAATGCTACTGACTGCTGCCTCTAGCTGAACCATGACACTACTGCTGAACCCAACCCAAAACAACACCCTGAA
Organism: Pinus taeda; assembly: GCA_000404065.3. NCBI lineage: Eukaryota > Viridiplantae > Streptophyta > Pinopsida > Pinales > Pinaceae > Pinus > Pinus taeda. The sequence continues at coordinate 145,785 of APFE030117103.1, forward strand.
GTGCTCTTCCTATCAGAAGCACAACCTGCCCAATCAGAATCAGTATAACCTGCCAATCTCGCTCCATCTCCCTGCCTGTAGTCCAGACCATAATCCACTGTCCCCAGCAAGTACCGCAAAATGTGTTTTGCAGCCACCCAGTGAACCTTCCTAGGCTCACACATAAACTGACTCATCGTGTTGACTGCAAAACAGATATCTGGTCTAGTGTTGACCAAATACATCAAGGAACCAATCAGCTGCCTGTACAATGTGGAATCCACCAACTCGGAATCCGAAGCATGAAGCTTCTTCCAGTTGGTAATCATCGGTGTCGACATGGGTCTACAATCCTCCATGTGGAATCTGCTAAGGATGTCCACAATATACTTCCCCTGCCCTAGGAAGAAATGCCCTCCTCCTGCCACACCTCCAAACCCAAAAAGTGATCAAGCCGATGTCCTTCATCTCAAACTCTGTCGCAAGATCTCTCTTGCAGTGCTCTATGAGTCTCTCTGCACCTGTAATGACCAAGTCATCCACATACAGCACCAGAATGAGAAGCTCCTCACCTATCACAATAAAGTAAAGGTTCGGATC
>APFE030117103.1:146858-187235 GCA_000404065.3 Pinus taeda
CAATGTACACCTCCTCCTGTATGAAGCCATTGAGAAATGCAGTCTTCACATCCATCTGGTGGATCTTCCAACCCATCCTGCTGCTATCAATATAATGGAGCGGATCGAAGTATATCGAGCCACCGGAGCGAAGGTCTCCTCATAATCAACTCCCTGTACCTGGGAGAACCGTCGAGCCACAAACCTCGCTTTGAATTTCTCAATGCTGCCATCTGCAGCATGCTTTACCTTGTAAAGCCATCTGGAAGTAACCACGAATTTGCCCTCAGGCCTCGACACCACCTCCCAAACATCATTCTTCATTATAGAAGAATACTCTTCCTACATGGCCTCTCTCCAGACCTGCTGGCTAGCTGCCTCCTCATAGCTAGAAGGCTCAGAGTCAAGGATGCTGGTAAAACATTGCCATATAGCTACAAATCTCTCAAGTTGGTCTACTCTCTCTGACCGACCTCTTCGGCTCAGCAACAGATGTGGCATCTCTCAAGGTGTCCTGAAGCCACTTGGGCTTCCTCTTCCCTGAGCACACTTCTCCCATAGGAGAATGAAGTCCTCCTCCTCATCACCATCAGGAGCCTGAACTCCTGACTGTATGTCTGATGTCCTCCTGCCTACACCTGAACCTATAGAAGCTGAGGTACCGTGTGAACTGCCCATCAGTGAACTCCCTAATGAACTACTCTGTGAACTACTCAGAGCACCACCCCTCTCGCTCGGCAAGCCACTGCTCACTGACGGACCTGACATCCTCATAGATGTACCTCCTGATCCTCCTGATCCCTGCCCACTGGATCCCTACGACTGACTCAACTACTGCTGAGGGTCTGGCTGATCCAGATACTCTAACTCTCGCGACCTCCTAAAGGTCCTGTCCTCCTCGAACTTCACATCTCGCCTAACAACAACTCTCCTCTGTGCAGCTAAATCCGAAAGGCCTTTGAGGTCTCACTATAGCCCACAAAGATACCCTTCTCTGCGGTGGGCTCTAGTTTGGTCCTCTTCTCCTTGGGTATATAGGAGTATGTAATGCATCCAAAGATACGAAGATGACCAATATCAGGCTTCTTCCCAGAGAAAGCCTCCTCTGGAGTCATGTGCCCCAAGGCACGATGCAGACTCCTATTCTGCAAGTAAACAACTGTGTTGCAGGCCTCTGCCCACAAAAACAATGGCAACCCCTGATCATGTAACATGGCTTTGGCAGCCCCTACGATGGATCTGTTCTTCCTCTCCGCAACCCCGTTCTGCTGGGGTTGTAAGGAACAGTGAACTCCCTCCTGATGCCTGCCTCCGCACAATAATCAACAAACTCTCCAAGGGTGTACTCTCCCCCATTGTCCGACCTCAGGGACTTGATCTTCCGACCTGTCTGTGTCTCCACAAGAGCTCTAAACTCCTGAAACCGCTTGAAGACCTCACTCTTGGTCTTCAAGAAATAAATCCAGGTCCTCCTGGAGTGATCATCAATGAATAAAACATAGTACTCATATCCACTCAAGGAAACATGAGACATCCGACCGCTCACATCAGAATGTATCAAATCAAGTATCCCAGTCGCTCTGCTGTCACTGCTGGGAAAAGGGGATTTGGCAAACTTGCCCATAGCACATCCTCTACAAGTATCAAAGTGATCAGTACTGAAATCTGGCATACTTGTAGTGATCTCCCGCAAGGTCCTCAAGGCTCCATGATACATATGTCCCATCCTGCGGTGCCAAATCTCACACTGCTCAGAATTGCTAGCTCTGTTGTCGGTACTACTACTCAATGCCAAAAGGGGTTGGAATGCAAACTTGTACACCTTTGCATGGCGTACACCTATCACTCTAGCTGACTCAGCTGAAGCGCCCCTGGAATACATCAACACTTGTCCTCCCCTAAACAGTACCTCATATCCTCTGTCCTCCAAAACTGAGACAGATATGAGGTTCTTCCTCATCCCTGGCACATAAAGAACATCTGTCACTTTCAAGGGAGGTTTGGACTCCCTCTGAAATGTCAGTGTTCCCACCCCGACTGCTCTAACAACTCTGTCATCACCGAGTACTATCTCTACATCAGTGCCACTCTCTGAAAGCTCTGAGAAGTACTCATGGACTCCTGTCATATGACGTGAAGCCCCACTGTCTACATACCAGATACCTGTAGATGCTCCGCTAATCGAGGGCTAAGCATGCTCCCTCTGAACCTGTATGGCAGGTGATCCTGCACTAGAGGACTCACACATAGTGAATGCAAACTCCCGGTCAAAACGACCTGCAAAGTCCTCAATCTCTGCTGATGCTGCCAAACTCTGGTCTTTCCCCTTCTTCTTCTTCTCCAGACACACAACTGCATAGTGTCCCATCTTTTGACAATTCCAACACTTCACCTTGGAATAGTCCTTCTGTGTGTTTACCTGTTTACCTTTACCTTTGCCTTTGCCCCCACCACTGCTTGTGGAAGCCTGCTTCTTCCCTTTGTCTTTCTTGCCTCCTACCATCAGTGCTACATCCTCATCCTACTCAACTGGCTTGGATGCCCCAAGCTGACCTTTCCTGATCTCTGTCTGAATGCAATCATCCCAAAACCTCTCCCATGTGGGAAGGGTCTCACGTGCACAAACCCCATCAACAAAGTTCATCCATGAACGGGGGAGGCTATTTACCGCAATCCGCACCAACTCAGTGGGTGGAATGGCCTCTCCAATCGCTGCCAACTCATCTCTCACATTAGTAATCTTAGTGAGATATCCAGCTGCACTATCATTACCCATCTTAATGTTCTTCAGTTTCTCCTTCAGAACCATTTTCCGGTTCTCATTGGTACTCTGGTAGAGATTGGACAATGCTGTCCACATCTCATGGGCATTGCTCTTTCCTCTCACATGAGGAATGCAATGGTCTTTGACTCCGTCTAGAATCAACCTCTTACCCTTGTTGTTCTTTTTATTATACTCAGCCAACTGAGTAGCATCAATATGCACAACAACATGGTTCTGTGTGGTATGCACTATGATATCCCAGACTTCTGCTTCCTCAAAGATACTCTGCATTCTCTCTTTTCAAACGCTGTAATTTGTATGCCCATCCTGCCTATCCTTCACCCTCAATCCCAATGACATCTTGCTGTCCTAAAACTGAAAAATAGCACTGCTGTAGTAAAGATAAAACTGCTGTTTGTGAAAAATCAGCTTGTTGGAATTTTCTGAGTGAAAAATCAGCAGGCTGTAATTTTCTTCCTTGCTGTGTCTCAAACTGCACTTTAGCACTCAAGCTCTGATACCATGTAGAAATTTCTCATTTCCCACCCCGGTTTTCAGTTTCACCTTATTTCTCCCATATAGTTAAATGCCCTTTCCCATATCCATACATTCAACAATTGAAAAAATAAATTTTTTCTGAAAACACAAATTTAGGAAATTTTACAGAATGCTGGAAAATGCAGAAATAAAAAATCAGCGGGTACAAACAGTGATTTAACACATTTGAACACAGTGATTTTTGGTCAATGTGACTCTGGAAAAACCCCCTACAACTCTTGGGGAAAACCAGTTCGAGAGCTCTTCTTTATTTCTGAAAATGCCTTTTTTACAGTGAGAAATATTCAACAAAAAATCAGCAAGCAAATTTACAACTTATCTATTTTCCCGTGCCTCACAGCAAACAGGACAGCGATAATTGCTGTACGGCCTCCTCGATTTTCATGCCCACTTTCAGTGTTAAACTTTGCTGTACATCCTGCATTAAATGCGCTGTACGGACTGCAATAAATGCGCTGTACGGACCTCGATTTGCATGCAGAAAAAACAGCGAACTGCTCCTCGATTTTTGTGCAAACCACTCCTCGATTTTTGTGCAAACCACTCCTCGATTTCTGTGCAAACCAACCGTGTGGATTTCTAGAAAATCGTGCCAAAATCAGCCTTTCACTGTGTGCTGAATCAGCTGTACAAATCTGCTCAACTGCTGCCTTGGAATGTGTGCCAAGTTGCTGTCTCCTTCTCCTCCTTGTCCAGAAATCTCTTTTGCTCTCTTGCTTTCTTTCTTTCAATCTGCTCATGAAAGAATGAATGACCTTTTGCCTCCTTTTCCTCCTTTAATCTAATCCTAAGTGACTTTTGGGTAACCTTTATATCCAATGGCTAAAATAGGTTGAGATCTAGGGCTGAGATTAAATGCTCATTTAAATCTCACTTTTTATTTTTTAACTCACCCCACTTTAATAAAGACCCATTTAGTCATTTATTTCCAAAGTCACTTTTCCTTTCTAATTTTACATTAACTTTATTAAAGTCACTTTAAAATTAGACTTTAGTAACTTTACCACTTAAAGTCACTTTTAAATTAGATTTGACTTTATAAAAATTATAAAGTCACTTTAGGAGAAAAATTAAATTCTTTTGGACACTTTTACCTAGGCCAAAGATCAAAGTCTTAGGGAACCACCTGTCCTCCGGTACCAAATTTCAACATAAAAACGTATGCATAGGAATCTATACAAGTTGCATAGCATGTTTAACTTGTACACAGTTTTATTTTGGAAGGTTGCTGCATATGGAAATAAGTTAATTTCTGGGGCATAGAGTGTTGAAATTTCCTTTATGACACATGGATCTGCGCTTCCGATGGACAAGAGCTACAATATAAAAATTAGAGTATGCCTATTAAAACTTCAGGCTTTCATCTAGCCAAATACTAGACTATTAAAAACACAGATGATTGATGCCACAGGAAACACAAAACAACAGATTGTATTTACTTAAATCTGCATAAAATAGAGTTCTGGAATTTATGACAGCACACAGAAATTACAGAACTCAATTGATCATATCTTTCTGTTACTCAGAAAAGATGAATTATAATGCAACACTTGAATCTCTAACTCTCTAACACTTGGTGCAACACCTTGGCTTTTTTGTTAATCCTAGTGGTGTGCTTGGCATGAGAGCTAAAACTCTAAATCTTCCTAGAATGAAGCATCAATCCTGCATGATAGAATGCCTAGAATAGAGTGTTTATGATCTAAACTGGGAAACCACCTTAAACACAAAGCCTACTGTAAATCTGAAAAACTCTCTAACTGCTATGTGCTTTTTCTAATTTGGAAACACTTTCCTAAATATAAAAATATGTGTAAATTAAAATTAGTGGCTAATTTGAATCTGAAACTTTGAAAGGCATGTACTGTCTAAAGTTCGTGCAACTCATAAAAATAAGATGATGCTAAAGTTGGCAAACCTATCAAAATATAGCAAATGCATGGGTTTCCATCTAAACAGTGTTGCACCTTCATTGAAGATTCTACTACTGTTTCCCCTTTGTCCACGCAATGATCACTGCTGCTGTGCGGAAACCAAGACTGAATTTGATCCACTGTAATCAAGTGCTGAACGAAGATTACTTTCTGAGCAATGGGGGTAAAACTTAACACTCTGTCTTTGTGAGGAAGGTGTTCTGCATCAAAGCAAGATATTCCATCTTCATCTCGATCATCTAGAATATTCAAGTATACTCCCCTTGTTCAAAGAAGAGTTCATTAGTACTACATCCTTTGAATCAATCATTCGTTACACAGTGGGTTTTGGATTTGTCTCCCATACATTATACTCATCCATCATAGCCTGTTATCATACCTACATCCTTAGTGCTAGAAGGCTTTATAACAAATGATAGAAGAGATCAGTGCAACATGAGTCAAAAACTTGTTAGGAGGTTCACTCACATTTAGGTGCTCCTACTTGTTCCCCTGCCTCTTATAATCCTTGGATAACCCATCTTGCCTTCTTAATTGAACTGGATGGTACTGAAGCAGTTGTACTGTCACCAGAACCTTTCTGATATGGATCTGATTTTCTTTCTTCATTTTGATCAGCGTTTGGGAAAACAAGGTTATCTCCTTACTCAACCTTTGCCAAAGACTTATGAGACTTTGAGCACTGTCCATTCTCATCAAACTTAACATCTTGATTCTTAACTACCCACTGTTTGCTGTTCTGCTGGTCTTGTTACTGTGGAAAATCCACGAAATTCTGATCTGCTAATATGAACAATCTGAAAAAGACTTTCTTTTCATATAGACACAGAATTTCTCTACTAAACTTTGCAGCGGAATAGGAACATAAATAAATCACAGTCACACAGTAGCAAAAACACAATATTTTTTCTAGGGAACCCAATTGGGAAAACCTCTACTTGCTTGAGAATTTTAATGAAGAAGAATGAGCAATAGATCTTTTACAAATACAACTTGTTTCAATCTGAAAACAACCTTGTTTTCCTGCCTTGAACCAGGCTTGAAACCCTTGCAATATTGTTGATCATTACCTTCTAAATTTATGCGCACAAGCTTCTCTTGTCACACCTTTCTCTCACAAGCTGCACACATAAACCTGTGCAACCTTCTCACAAACCCGTGAGCTCTATTGTCTTGTCTCACGCACTTGTGCTCACAAGACAATGACCAAATTGTGCCTTTGTTCCTCCTTTTAAAGCAATTCGAATGACAAAGTTTAGTGAGTTTCTAATTAAGGAGTTTGCTTTTGTGATTGATTGAGTTAGCATGAGTTATAACCACTCATGCAACTCGTCCTATCTCGAATCAAGGACTTGAGATTCAAACACATGTTTTTTTCCTCAATTAACTCGCACTAGAAGACTAATAACTTGACCTTCGACTTTAACACATCAGTTAACTGCTTCATAACTCCTAACTTTTAGGAAATGATCCTAAATTATAGGAACTCGTCCTAATTTGTAGGGACTCATCCTAAATCTTAGGAATTCGTCCTAACTTATAGAAATTAGCTCCTAACTTATAGGAATTGATTCCTAACTTATAGGAACTCGAGCATGCTAAAGAACTCATTGTGGTCCCTTTGATTAAGGCACAATCCAAGGTACCCTTTGTCGCTATTATTTTCAAAACTCCCTCTTAGCGAGGAAGGTTTTCCTGGAAGAACCTCGTCCACCTGGATCCGCCTCCAACACTACCAAGTTCTTCGTTACTGCAGCTGCTCCCTCTGCACTAGAAGACTTCTGTACTTTCTTTCGCCAAACTTGCTTTGAAAACCTATTCTTTCCCACCATGCTCTGTGAGTCCACCTCTTTAGTCATAAGTGTCATGTCTCCTGTGTACTCGGGTCTCTGCTTCTTGACGCTGGGAGACTCAATTCTCTTCTGATCTCCCTTAACCAAATCCTTTGCCCACTTGGCTCGAACTTTCCCTATACTCGAAGTATCTCACTGAGTGGATGCCTCCATTCGCCCTAGGCTTTTGTCCTCATCATCATCATCCTACTGGTTAGCCTAACTGCCAACTAGCTTAGACTTAAATTGAGATACTGGCTGAGGCTCCATCTTGAGAGCTCTATCTTGCTCTCGCTTAACCACCACTTCTTTACTTTGAGTACTCCCTGCCTTGCTACTCAAGGTTGCTCCTGTCTCTATCTGCAACTTGTAGAGATTCGTCACCCTCACACCTATCTGCTTCTTACATCCAGAAGCTAAGTGCTGGAGGTACACCTTACCTCTGCTGAAGATGATATCATATCCCTTGTCCTGAAGGGTAGCTACCGAAACAAGATTCTGCCTCAATCCTGGAACATAGAGAACATCTCTAAGATGAAGAGGATTACTTGACTCCCTCTGAAAAATGACAGTACCAATTCCTCTGAAAAATATGCTCTTTGTTGACAGTACTTAGGGCATCTAACCAACCCTCTCTCAGTCTCCAATTCCGACTGATCTAGGACTTTCTAGGCAGCCCGCTTGACTCTGATTTGTCACGTCAAGTATAGTACTTAAGGCACACATAAGATAGCCCTCTCAACAATACTTTAACACATCAAATTACAATCCTTAGGGTTTATTTCAGCAGCCCACTCACTGCCCTTTCGCCACTTCAAATTTACAGTCCTTGGAGCACATTTACATGCTGCCCACAACCCTCTCAAAGCTGAAATCTGCGTGCTGGTCGATTCTATTTACTGCTCTGATACCATGTAGAAAATCCACGAAATTCTGATCTTCTAATATGAACAATCTGAAAAACACTTTCTTTTCATATAGATATCATTTCTCTACTAAACTTTGCAGCAGAATAGGAACAAAAATAAATCACAGTCACACAGTAGCAAACACACAATATTTTTTCTAGGGAACCCAACTAGGAAAACCCTCTGCTTGTGTGAGAATTTAATTGAAGAATAATGAGCAATAGATCTCTTACAAATACAACTTGTTTCAATTTGAAAACAACCTTGTTTTCCTACCTTGAACCAGACTTGAAACCCTTGCAAGATTGCTGATCCTTGCTTCCTAAATTTATGCACACAAGCTTCTCTTGGCACACCTTTCTCTCACAAGCTCCACACATAAACCTGTGCAACCGTGTCACAAACCCGTTAGCTCTATTGCCTTGTCTCACCAACTCATGCTCACAACACAATGATCAAATTGTGCCTTTGTTACTCCTTTTAAAGCAATTTGAATGGCTAAGTTTAGTGAGTTTCTAATTAAGGAGTTTGCTTTTTTGATTGATTGAGTTAGCATGAGTTAACTACTCATGCAACTCGTCTTTTGTTACTCCTTTTAAAGCAATTTGAATGGCTAAGTTTAGTGAGTTTCTAATTAAGGAGTTTACTTTTGTGATTGATTGAGTTAGCATGAGTTAACTACTCATGCAACTCGTCTTATCTCAAATCAAGGACTTGAGACAAACATATGTTCATTTCCTCAATTAACTTGCACTAGAAGACTAAAAACTTGACCTTCCACTTTAACACCATTTAACTGCTTCATAACTCCTCCTAACTTTTAGGAACTAATCCTAAATTATAGGCACTTATCCTAATTTGTAGGGACTCATCCTAAATCTTAGGAATTTGTCCTAACTTATAGGAACTAGCTCCTAACTTATAGGAACTTGAGCATGCTAAAGAAGAACTCGTTGTGGTCCCTTTAATTAAGGACAAATCGAAGAACCTTTTTCTCGCTATTATTTTCAACAATTACCACTTGAAAATGCATGGTTATTTTCTTCAAAGGCACTCTTTTGAGTGACACAACACTAGAAGATGGGAACTTTTTGAGAGTTTGGTACGAGTGGTGAGCACTGTATTGGATCATCTTGTCTATCCTGCAGAAGAGAGATTGTACCCTTCCTTTAGATGTTTGGAGGTGTGTCTTATTGTTTAGTTCACATATTTGGAGGCACTATTGCATGTGGCAGCGTTTCAACTTTGGGGCACTTTGCTACAAATTTTCTACATATTTCTCCAGTTCACGTACGCAAAGGAATATTTACATATTTCGAGGCATGTCTCACCATTGCAGTTCCTTTGGGTGTCATTACACATTGTGTGAGGCACTTCACATATTTAGAGGCATGCTCCACCATGGAAGAGTTGATGTGGACCCTTATGCATGTTTGAGTAGTGAGATTATAGATTTAGGAAGGATTGTTCTCTTCTAAAGGTGTTTTTTGTGTGCTTGTTGGAGGATGGGCATACTTTTGAGAGCACCCTATATATAGAGCAGCCATGTGGCATTTGGTACTATTTGGTTTGAAGAGTAAGTCAAAATCCATCATCTATGGGAGGTATCCTTTGTAGTAGGTTGACACGTGGCACTACAAATCTCTCCAAAAGTCAAGTGCACATTTTAGAGGAGCGCCCCACCTTTGAATGTTATGACATATTTCATAGTGAAAGGTAGTATTTTTTCATATATTGTAAAGCATTCCTTGTATGAGGGTGTTTTCTTATTTTATTGCATTGTTCGATGGAGAGGAAATGCTCAAAGGCCCTTCTTGGAGGAGTGCTCTACTTAAGATAAGATGACTACTGACATATATGCATGATTTGTTAGTTTTTGCAGCATCAAATGTGTTCTAGCCACAAAATTTTGTTGGAGAGGCTAGAATACATGAGATCTCCAAAACCCAAAAATCATTTCTGGAAATTCCGCCTAGAAGTGTCTCAATTAGATTATTAACGTTTTTAAATATTTCCGAAGTCTAAACTTAGGTAATATGGTTAATTAATCAACATTAATTGATATAAGGCGAGAATGATCTAGAAACTCACATAGATCGATCCAGAGATGATTCTAGTCATCGATTATGTTTTAATCATGGTCATTGGTGCTCCAACAATGGATTATAAGAGGAGGTCAATGTGGTGATGGAGAAGACACTTGAGTAGTTCGATTTCTTGGCAAATCGATTTCCATAGTAGTAGCAGTCAGTTGTCAGAGAGAGTTAGGGATTGAAGCAGTGAGTGAGGGGCAGGGACAGTGATCCAAAGAGGTAAGAAGCAAGAGGGTTGAGTTATCTCAGTGAGGCAGCGTAGAGCTCTGCGCAATAGCTTCAGAGAGGGCAGTTTGATTTGCTGGAGAGAAAATCGTTCTTAGATCCAGAGGCTGGGCAAAGGTTCTAGAGGGCTGGAGAGATGAATTTCTCAGCAGCAGAAGGAAAAACGACTTCATCAGAGACTAGTCAGAGGCTTGTCGTCATTGTGATTGCGCAGTCCAGCGCCAAGGGTGACGCAAAAGCTTTAGGAGGCGGAGTTTTCTGTAGGCAAGTTTTGCTGGGATTGCTTGTAGAGGAAAGGTAAATTCCTCCAATAATTTTGCTCAGATTTTCTTGTTGTGGATTGCGAGTTTCAGACATCCAAATTGTACTCATATTTTCACTGCTACATAGTAATAAAAACCCTCATTGTTGCACCGATTTTCCCAAGTTGGGTTTTTCTGGGGGCATTTGTCCAAAAATAATTGTTTCATATTTTATGTGTGTGTTAGCATTTCTCAGTTTCCAACGCATTATTTTTCCGCAATATTTTATTTGTGAAGGTTGCAGTGTGTTTATTTCGATATTTGCTGTAGCAGATAAATTGTTAAATTAAATAACAGTGAGGAGAAATAATACCAGTTGCTGCAATAGGATTCCATATTGGAATTTTCACATGGTATTGGAGCACAGTTGATTAGCTAGAGAGCTCAGAAGCGAAAGAAGGAATTTCACTGTTCAGTAAGAGCAACAGGTCGAAATTCCTAGGGGCAACGCATTCTTTTTTCCAGGACGCTGAATTACTTGAGGAAACTCAATTTTTTCAAGAGCAGAAAAAATCGATTTTCCAGATCGAGTAATTCCAGAGGTAGAGGGAGCAACTCAGATTTTTCGCTGGGTAGATCTTTAGCTGGACACAAAGGCTTTTGCATCAGTTCGCTAGAGAAAAACTAGCATGAGGTGGAAGAGAAAAGCACACACAGTAGAGGGAAAATTTCTCTTAGGGGATCTCGAGTTTTAGAGATCTAATTTTTCCAGTCGCAGATTGGCAGTGGTTGTGAGCAGATCTTTTCACTCTAGAAGGGAACGAGTAGCAGATCCAACAACGAGAAAGAGGGATATTTTTCGGTTTACTTTCCCAGTTTTGAGTTTCACAAATTTCGCAACTTTGCAGGGTTGATTGTATGAGATTGCCTGAGGAGGCTGTGCGAATTAGACAAAATGTAGATCACGGCAACGGTTTGATTTCCAATTGCTGGAAATAAGTGCTGGAGGAAGTGCAAGTTGTTTAGTGCGAGTTGCAAAGTAAGGAAGGGTCCCAGCGAGGGACTAGGCTTGAAAGGAGATAGTGGGGCACCAGATCCATGAGGTGGAGTATGAAAATCCAACGTGTTAGATGGGCAGGGTCCAACGTAGTTGCAACAAGGAGATCAGTCAAATCAGTTCCAGATTGTTGCAGTGGGACCATCACCTTTGCTACAGGAGCCCATAGTATCATAGTAGCAGGTTCAGTGTTAGCAGTTGTAGCCAGTCATTTAGATGATAACTGCAAATCTAGTTGCAGTCAGTACCCGGGAGATGGTGCAAAGCTAGATGTAGTGACACAGGTAGTGCGAATTTCCCAGTTGCAGTATGCAGGTGCAGTTCCAGCCAGAGGATTCCCAACGCAGAACTTTACAGTTCAGTTTCCAGTGCAGGAGGACAGTGCGAGTTACCAGGTGGGAGCAGAAAGATTTCCCATAAGGAGATCGAGACTCAAAGGGAGTAGCCCTATGGAAGCTAGTACTTCAAGATCTGGGGAGATCATACTCATTATTGTAGTAGTTGGCAACAATATGAGTAGATTAGAGTTTGATATGTTTGCAGATATACCTCCAGGAGTGAGGTGGGGAGATTTGGTGCAGTAGTCCCAGAGAACTACAAAGATTAGGTAGGGTCCTTGGGGTGTCCACCTCATGGATCATTACCTGACTACGGGGGCCCACAATATTCAGTAGAAGGATGGATCAGTGGCAGTGGATGCAGTCAGAGACTGAGTGACAGTTGCAGAGACTAGTAGCAGTGAGATGTTGGGAGCGCAGTGCAGAGTTGGCAGCAGTGTAGAGTCAGCAACAACGCAGATTCTTTAGTGACAGTGCAGATGCTAGTAGCAGTCAGAGACTCAGGAGACAGATGCATCATACTGAACACAATTGATTCAGTATTTTGGATGCTTTTCAGTTGCAAATGTTGCAGTTGCAACAACAACAGATGAGAGAGTTGCAGTGCAGATGCAATGTTGGCAGCAGTATGGCAGTGTCAACAGCAACACAGATGCAACATATATCAGAGTTGCGTAGTGGTTGGTGGGCAGTATGGCCAGACATCAACAACATGACAAGATATGATGCAAAGACAGGGTGTTGTGATAGGGAGTGCAACACTAGAACACATTCCTCGCTAAGAGGGATTGTTATTTTTCTATAGCATCAAATGTGTTCTAGCCATGAAATTTGGTGGAGAGGCTAGAATACACGAGATCTCGAAACCCAAAAATCGTTTCTGGAAATTCCGCATAGAGTGTCTCAATTAGATTATTAACTGTTTTTTAAATATTTCCTATGTCTAAACTTTGGGAATATGGTTAATTAATCAATATCAATTGAGATAAGGTGAGAGTGATCTAGAAACTCACACGAATCGATCCAGAGATGATCCTAGCCATTGATTATGTTTTAATCTTGGTCGTTGGTGCTCCAATAATGGATTATAAGAGGAGGTCGATGTGGTGATGGAGAAGATACTTGAGCAGTTCAATTTCTTGGCAGATCGATCTTCAGAGTAGCATCAGTCAGTTGCCGGAGAGAGCCAGGGATCGAAGCAGTGAGTGGGGTAGGGACAATGATTTGGAGGAAGTTTTCTAGATCCGGAGAGGCAAGCAGCAAGAGGGACGAGTTATCCTAGTGAGGCAACGTAGAGCTTTGCATAGTAGCTTTAGAGAGGGTAGTTCGATTTGTTGGAGAGAAAATCGTTCTCAGATCTAGAGGCTGGGTAGAGGTTCCAAAGGGTCGGAGAGACGAATTTCTTAGCAGCAGAAGGCAAAACGACTTCATCAGAGACCAGTCAGAGACTTGACGTCATGGTGACTGCGCAGTCCAACGTGAGGGTGACATAGAAGCTTTAGGAGGCCAAGTTTTCTGTAGGCAAGCTATGCCGAGATTGCTTGTGGAGGAAGGGTAAATTCCCTTTAATAATTTTGCTTAGATTTTCTCGCTGTGGATTGCGAGTTTCACGCATCCAGATTGTACTCAGATTTTCGCTGCCGCATAATGATAAAAATCCTCACTGCTTCACCAATTTTACCAAGTTGGGTTTTTCCGAGACATTTGTCCAAAAATACTTGTCTCATATTTTATGTGTGTGTGCTAGTATTTCTCAATTTCCAGCGCATTATTTTTCCGCAGTATTTTATTTGTGAAGGGTGTAGTGTGTTTATTTCGATATTTTCCGTAGCAGATAAATAGTTAAATTAATTAACGATTAGGAGAAATAATACCAATTGTTGCAATATGATTCCATATTGGAATTTTCACACGATTCAAGGAGGAGTTGCAGCATATTTGATGTATGCAAATAAATTCATATATGTTGAGGAGCATCCTCACATCGGAGATGTGTAGGAGAATCTTTTGGCAGTTTGAGGGAGGGCTTCACTTATTGGATTGATGTGGAAATTTCTGGGAATTCAAAATTCAAATGCAAAACAAAAATCTCATCTTCATCCTAGAAGGTCTCTTGAATCTTAGCTTTGTGAATTTTCATCCTTAGGGTTGCTGTACAACAAGGTACCAAACAACGATGGAAATGGTAACAATGTTTTACTTTTAAACAACCCAAACTTCTTGGCAAGTCAAGGAGAAAAGATACCAAACCAGATGGATAAGTTTCGACACTTTTAGGGCAACCTATCAGCCAATAACTTTAGCTGAGTTTTTTTACAGCAGTAATAACAACAATATGACAGCAGTAAAATCAACTCCTTATATTCTTCACGTAGATGTCAAATCACTTAACAATTATTTTTTCACTTGTTTTAGATAAACAAGACATATGTGGCTGTAAATAATAATGCATAAAGAACATATATTGTAGCTGGAAATCAAATTTGGAAATTGCACAAGTTTTAGATAGCTGGGAGCTTCTTTAATATTTTCAAGATTAAGTGCATGTACATAGCATCACATTCTCTCAAGGCTAGTTTAAATTCATGTAGCTCTCTAAACCCTAGCTAGGACAAATTGACAAATTCCTGGCAACCAAGAAGATCCAATGTGAAAGAATCATTCCAACACATTCGTCAAAGCAAGATGTGCTCTCATCTTCTTCACAATTCCACCCTAGGGTTTTAAACTTTTATCGCAAAACCCTAATCTCCAATCTCCAAGGGGAAAATCCTAACCTTAGACCTCAGAGGTAAACCCTAGTGACTAGATAGAGATAGAGAGAGAGAGAGAGAGCACATTAGGCCCTAAGGTTGAATATTAGGTTTTTTTTTTTGGTTTTGTGCCATTGAACAGACCAATTTAGGCACCAAAACAGTTAGATTGTTTGGTTCCATTGATTCGAGTCCTGCTTTGATAACATTGCTCACCACTCTGAGTGTTTTGCATTGGGATCCATGTACCTTACCTTGGGATTTGTAATGTGGTATGGGATTCGTGTTCTTGTTTTTGATCATATTTGTTGACATTGGGATCTATGGCATTTTTCTTGGGAAACATTTCATTGCATTTGGATATGTGATAGTGCAAAAGGCCATGATGAGGATGCCATGTTGAACACTCACAGAGGGTTTATTCAGACATTGGAGGACTTCCAGGCCGTTGTGGTGGTTACAGGTTGTTGCATGATGGTGTGGCATTGACCACATGGTTGTATTTGATGAGCACTCTAGAGGAGGAGCGACATGTACCATCAAACATTGGATGCTTTGATGCGATGTCCCATAGGTGTGGGTGATGTCATACTCCTTTGAGGTGGTTATTAGTTGATTTTTCCATCCTTCACTTGTGGGAGTTTGTTAGAGGAGCGCTATGGTCCTTGGTCCCTTGGTTGACTCCTTCACTTATTAAATCGATTTGACCACATTTTGGAGGAGTGCACACTTCTTAGCTTTGTTGGATCACATGTGTGGTCTTAGTTGGTTACATTTTCAACCTTCTTGAGAAGAGATGTTGTATTGGAGATGGTGGATGGCCCATGAAAGAAATAAAAGGAGGGAATTTAAAATTTAAAATTTGAATTTATTTTTGGTTCCAAAAGTAAAGTCGGTCTAACATAAGGACGTGCCCCTTGGGCACCAAAAGAACCATATATATTAGGACTCGACCTCCGTGATTGAGAGACAATTCAGATGACCATCATCTACTGATGTTTCTGTTGAAACATGCGAAGAGGAAGATTTTCGAGCTAATTCTGAGAGGGTTGAAGTTCTTGTGTTTGCATATTCTTGTGTCTGTGGGAGGGTCGAAGCCCTAAAGAAGGCCTAGAGCTTCAGTTTGTGAGCAAAAGGGACCTTAACTTAATTCTGGCCAACTGAGAGAAGAAAGAGGAAGGCAACAACCTATTTTGAGACCAGGCCTCAGGTCTAAAAGGGGCTGAAAAGTTGCAGACATTAAGAAGAGAAGACCGAGTTGACTCAGACTTGTGCAAAGGCCAGCAAGGTAGAGAAAGAGACCACAGGAAGGTGATTTAAGGATTGCTGTTCATGGGAGAAGGGCTAGTCTAGCCCATGAGTTCCTAGGTTGTCTTATGAAACTTAGATTGTACTTTTGTTGAATTGAAGAATTTCTCCTAAGAAAAAAATGCTAGGTTTTTCCCTAGTTAGGGTTTTCACGGGGTAAAATTTTGTCTCTTGTGCTTGGCTGTCTCTTTATGATGCTACTGTCATTATTGCATTTCTGTTGAGATTTTCTATGTATAATTGGTTAATGATATGTGACATAAGATGAATTGGCTAAGAAATCATTGAAATTTTCGATGTATAATTGCTTAATGATATGTGACATAAGATGAATTTGCTAAGAAATCATTGGAAAGTTATTATCAATTTAAAAGATCAAATTTCTCATGAAAAATCAACATGGTATCAAAGGTTGGTGAAAGAGTAGTAATCGAGTAACTTTAAGAAGCCGGTGTTGAGTTGGGGTAGCATCGGATGTGCTCTAGCCATGAAAATTGGCGGAGAGGCTAAAGCACATGAGATCTCCAAGACCCAGAAATGGTTTGGACAGATTGTACCCGGTTTGGGAGAATATTAAAATATTAATATTTTTAATGGAGTTCCTAAGTCTAAACTTAGAAAAAATAAAATATTAATGGGTATTATATAAAACTGGGTTAGAAGGTTTCAAAAGTCATGGATCAAGCCAAATCTAATCTTAGCCGTTGATTAGAGATTTAATCTCAGCCGTTGAAGGATCAACGAGAAAAGTATAAGAAGAGGCTTGAGGGTTAGTTGGAGAACACACTAGAGTGATCAGTGATTCAGTTTGCTAGAGCGGGGTTGCTAAGCAAAGTTGAATCAATGATCAACAACGAGGGGCAGTGAGTATGAGACAAAGAGACAGGGACAATACTGGGAGACCAGCACAGAAGTAGAGAGAGCGAGAGCAGCAGCCAGTCCAGGCTACACAGAGCCCAGAGGGATTGCGTCATCCACGCAGAGGGCAGAGGGAGTGACGTAGAGGGTCCCAAAGGCTGCGCAATGCTTCAGAGGGCTGACGAAGAGGGTCCTGGGGTTGACGTAGGTCAATAGAAGGCTGATGCAGAGGCCATAAGGGCCAGCGCTAAGCCTTAGTTGTGGTAGAGAAGGTTTCATGGGACAGGTTTTCTGAATACCTGTTTACGGATATAGAGGTATTGCTGCCATGTATTTTTTCTCTGTCGAGTGAGCCGGTTAGGCACCCAGTTGTACTAAGATAGATTGCATAATAATATAACCCTCTAAATCGATGCACCGATTTTCCCGCATTGGGTTTTCCCAGGGACATTTGTCCAAAAATAATGGTGTCACTTGTGTGCTTGTTTTCTTTTAGTTGATAATCTGTAGATGTTGTGACTGTATTGTGTTTATTTTGGTATTTAAATGTATTAGATAGCTTGTTCGAATTTAAACAAGTAGAAGAAATAAACCAGCAGAATACAGATTAATTTTCTAACGGATAGACTTAGAAAATTCAACATGGTACCAGAGTGTGGTTGCAAATCACAGGAAAACTGAAGGCATTAGCGGAGCAGAGCGTTTGCATCAGATTCAGCTGTCCCGAGTGACAGAGTTGATCCTTGCAGAAGGCGACAGAGGAAGGAGTGACGCAAAGGGACTGTGCCATCAGTCTGGGCCAGAGAGAGGCCATCTAAAAGGCTGAGGGAGGCAGAAGCAAGCTCACGTAGAGGCCAGGAGGGCTGACACAATTGGCAGAGGGAGCTGATTTGCCGGTGCCGGGGTTGCATAGAGCCAAGTGGCTTAATCCTTCAGTTGCTGGGGCATAGGAGGCTGTGGGTAGTTTGTGGAGCAAAGCTGGTGGGGTACTGTGGTCAGAACAATACCTAACAGGGCAAGACCAAGGTGGAGGGAGATGCTGTCGAGGCAGATTTCTAGCCAAGGGATCCGGATCAGTGTTGCAGTTGCATAGACAATCGGAGAGGAGCAACTTGACAGTTGGCAAAAGGATTTCCAGGGGGGAAATCGAGACTCAGAGGGAGTCTAGAAGAGAACTTCCAGGTGGGAAGTAGAGAGACTCAGCAGGAGTCGAACCGAGAACTTCCAGACGGGAAGTAGAGACTCACCAGGAGTCCAACCAAGAACTTCCAGGCGGGAAGTAGAGAGACTTGGAGGAGTCGACAGAAGAGCAGCGAGATGTTTGTGAATGGGCTGAGAGATTAGGATAGGCTGGATGGAGCATCTAACTTTGTGTTCTGGAAGGCCAGGATCTTGTCCATTCTAGACAAACATCGCATCAACGGCTTCGCCTTGAGAAAGTTGACCTGGTAGCAAATGATACGTATGAGGAGACAATGGCTAAGGCAAAGCGCATCATCCTTGATGGGGTCAAGGATCATGTGGTACCACATATTGCTGAGAAGGAAACGACAAAGGAGATGTGGGACACTTTGAAGACATTGTACCAACATACTTTTGTGCAGAGGAAGATGCTCTTGGAGAATCAACGAAGATCATATCAAATGCAGAAAGGAGAGTAGATAGATGTCTTCCTCGGTCAGTTGAAGGAGATCCGTGACCAGCTAACTTCCATAGGGGCCATGCCGGATGAGGAATTGATGGTGAGGATCGCACTTAACACAGTCTCCGAGGATTGGGAGATATTTGTCCAGAGCATACTGGGTAGGACGAGTCTTCCAGATTGTGAAGAACTGTGGGCGGCTCTTTGTCAAGAAGAGATCAGATGGCTGACCAGGGCGGTGAGTAGCGACAAAGGGGTCAGGATCAAGAAGGAGGAGGAAGAGGATGCGATTCTGGCATCTACGAGAAAGCAGGAGAAGAGAAAGAAGGACCTCTCCAAGGTCAAGTGCTTCGATTGTGGGGAACTGGGTCATTATGCGAACCAGTGTCTGAGGAAGAAGAACAAGGGAGAGGCTTTTGAGTCCAGGGCAATGCCAACGAGGGCGGAGAAAGAAGTTGAGGAAGATGACGATTGTGCCATGAGTGCTCATGTACCTCTAGAGAAGAGGTGGGGAGACATCGAGCTGTAGTCATGAGGACTACAGGTGATGAGGGGCAGGATCCTTGAGGTACCCAACCTCTTGGATTATACCTTGTTACGGGAGCCCCGAAGAGCAGTAGCAGGACTGGCGGATGTCGGTAGAGACGGATGCGGATGAAGTGGCAGAGAGTGCTACAGTGCAGGAGTCCTTGGGCAGCGCGAGGCTAGCAGGCTGCAACAATGCGAGAGGCACGAGAGTGTTGCACCAATGCAGGATGGCACAGAGAGGTGTGCAACGGTGCGAGATGCAGGGAGTTGTTGCAACAACGCAAAGGTTAGTAGAGGTAGCACTTGTTAGCAGCAGAGGGAGCTTCAACATCGGGAGTGATTCTAGCTTGAGAGGGATGTTAGACATTGGGCGGATCAATTACTTACTTCTCAGTAACTGAGTTGTAGTGCAGTAGCACGATGCAACATGATGAGAGGGATGCAATGCAGATGCAGTGCTGGGAGGATGGACTAGCAGTAGCACAGATGCAGCAGTGGCAGGGCCATGGGCAGTTGTACAGGATGCAACAGTACAAAGGATGTTGGGCAGGGAGGCCTAGCATCAGCACAGGTACCGGTGCCGGATAATCAGTGTGATGCTAAGGAGTATTACTAGAGCACAATCCTCGCTAAGAGGAAGTGTTGATTTGGGGTAGCATCGAATGTGTTCTAGGCTAAAGCACATGAGATCTCCAAGACCCAGAAATGGTTTGGATAGATTGTACCTTGTTTGGGAGATATTAAAATAATTAATATTTTTAATGGATTTCCTAAGTCTAATTCTGAACCTCTGCAATGCATAACCTTAACCTTTACGGTCTAAATATTACTGGACATAGAAAAGTGGGAATTCCGGAACTAGCCAGCGATCATCTAATTTTTCTGCTCCCACTTCTGATGCTAGGTACTTAAAAATAGGGGTGTGTAACTTATAATAAAAAAATAGAAATAATACATATCTATCAAATAGGGCGCGTACTTATAAATATAATATTGATCTAAATCTAATATAAATAGGCAAGCCACCACTCGGTGAAACAACAATTATGCGCAACTCGTTCAATCAAAATTGTATGTTTGTTTCGCATATTATTAATTAGATTATTGGAAATCAAGGGGGTTATGCTGTACACACAATGGACTTACTTACTGGCTTTTTCAATATGTTAGCCGTAAATGAAGGAGGCAAGGCAAGCTATGTGGATCGGTAGGGCAACCTTAAATGATAAGGTACATTTTTGCTTTTAGCCCCACTATCTTCACCGGACAAGTGAATGGGGAGCCGTGGCAAACGAAACCGTCGTTCATCTCGCCCGCACCCCTATTAATTATTGTCATATAGGGGGGAAAATTCCCCGCACCTGACTGTGATAAGCCCCCCGAGACGAGTGGATCGAATAGCTCCGTACTACGACGATCCAGAGCCCTCAGCTTGGAAATAATCCCGATAAGGCAACTTACTTGAAGCATAGCGAGCGAAGGGTAAGGGATAACTCGCTGGAGCGTTTTAAACTTAGGAAAAATAAAATATTAATCTGTATTAATATAAAACTGGGTTAAAAGGTTTTAAAAGTCATGGGTCAAGCCAAATCTAATCTTAGCTGTTGATTAGAGATTTAATCTCGGCCGTTGAAGGCCAATTGAGAAAAGTATAGGAAGAGGCTTGAGGGTCTGTTGGAGAACAAACCAGAGTGATCAGTCATTCATTTTGCTAAAGTGGGGTTGCTAAGCAAAGTTGAATTAGTGATTAGCAGCGAGGGGCAGTGTGTACGAGATAGAGAGGCAGGGACAATAGTAGAGAGAGGCACAAAAGTAGAGAGAGTGAGCGCAGCAACCAGTCCAGTCTATGTAGAGGCCAGTAGAGGCAACACAAAGACCAGAGGGATTGCATCATCCAAGCAGAGGGCAGGGGGAGTGACGCAGAGGGTCCCAGAGGCTGCGCAGTGCCTCAGAGGGTTGACGCAGAGGGTCTTGGGGTTGACGCAATTCAACATAAGGTTGACGCAGAAGCCAGAAGGGCCAGCGCTGAGCTTCAGTTGTGCCGGAGAGGGTTTCGTGTGACAGGTTTTCTGAATACCTGTTTTTGGATATAGAGGTATCTTTGCCATGTAATTTTTCTCTGTTCGGGTGAGCCGGTTAGGTACCTAGTTGTATTCAGATAGACTGCATAATAATATAACCCTCTGAATAGTTGCACCGGTTTTCCCGCATTTGGTTTTTCTAGGGACATTTGTCCAAAAATAACAGTTTCACTTGTGTGCTTGTTTTGTTTCAGTGGATGATCTGTAGACATTGTGACTGTATTGTGTTTATTTCGGTATTTAAATGTATTAAATAACTTGATTGAATTTAAACAAGTAGAAGAAATAAACCAGCAGAACACAGATTAATTTTCTAACTGATAGACTTAGAAATTTCAACAGCCGATTGGGGAATGTTTGTCTTTAGCCAAACGTTATCAAGCCCTAGAATGGAAGATAAATCACAGAAGAAAAATTGGATATAGTGTGGACTGTGGAGTAAAAGGTTGAATAAGAACTCAAGAGAACTGAAAACTGACCAAGGGGCATCCATGAGTGATTGATTTGGTGGTCTGTGAATGGAGCGATAAATATGGTTGCATCTTTGAGCAAAATAGTCGATGAATGGATGTAGTGTAGAATCAATTTTTGTGGTTGGTTGAATATGCAATCAATAAGCCTGGAAGTGAATTCCTAAGGTATGCTTAGTATAATACAATAAGCTCTTGAGGGTTATGCACAAAGCCTCTTTGAGCTATGTATAGGGTGATTTTTTTGTGTGATTGGAAGTCTAAACAATAGTGCAAGGGTATACAATTGCAGTGGCCCAAATGTTAAGTGCGATGTGACCGAATTTCGATTGCAATTGGCCCAAATGACACCCTTTTGGAGCGATCTCATTTCGTACAACATGGAGTGTTATGTTCTGGTGCAATTAAAGGTGCAATCTAAATCTGATGTGATATGGTGTGATCAAGTGACTGATGTTCTGGTGAAAGTCTAAGCTATGGCATGATCATGATCCATCTAAAAGATCAATCTTTGGACTGATGTGTTAATGTGTAGTTCTTTATTTTGGTTGAATGCATGGTGCATGCAATGAAGCAGTGACTTGTAGAGTATTGGAGGAGATCTATACATAACTAGATCATGTGAAACACAACTACATTAACAATGTGATTTGATCAAATGCGAGCTGATCAATAAATGAAGTAATTATTCCTAGTGCGTATGTAATCTATTGTGGCTTCCAAATCAAGTGTAGTAGTCAAATGTGGTTGTTGGATGGAAGATTGGAACGATGTGGGTGATATTGTATAATGCCATATAAAAGTCTAAAAGTGTGCTCGATGTGACCTGGTTTGTAATGCAATGGCATGAAAATGACAGAGTAGTGATTGAGATGTTGCTCGTGGCCTATTTTGTTATTTGATCTACAACTAGAACATAAAAGGATCAGTTTGACAAAAGTGCTTATGATCAATCTGGTATTGGTGTGTATAGGTACAATATAATAAATATGCGGCTATAACTATGTCATTGGGTGCGCACAAGATCTGTGCCTGAAATCTTGTCGGATGGATCGATTTGAGCAATCCCGAGAACTGTAGATTGTGTTAAGAACAAAGTATCTATGTGTTGGCAATTTTTATGTGAGGTATCGATCAAGGTGTGTTTTTGATCGCTGTGTGTAGTGCATTGTGAGTAACCCGACTCTGTGCGATTGAGACAGAACATGTTAATGCACCGAGGGCATGAAATCAAGTGTTGTGTTGGTTGAGCAATACATTAATCCGATTGTCATCTATACATGTTCTTATGTATGGTCAATGTAGTTAATGACCAGAGGGTGGATGTATGTAGAAGCTGTTGCAAGGGTTTGCTATTAGTATCTTAGTTTTATGTTGAGCCTGTAGATGTTTGAGATGTTGCTAGTAATGTTTTGATGCTGACAATAATTAGAGCTTATTAGGACTTATTGTAGAAGATTAGAGCGTTGTTCTTTTCCTTTTTGTAGGGTTTTACCCCGAGCTAATGATGCTCTTGTTGAGTTAAAATGTTATGACTAGAGGGTTTGTAACAGAGATGCCATGTTTATATTGCTATTAGTAGAAGTTGTCGATGAAATTTGATAGTCTTAGGGTGTAAACCGTAGAAGCCTAGAAAGTTATGAATTGTATTGAAATCTTGGTCCTAAGGGTTTGTGAAACCCTAAAAAGAGACCTAAAGCTTTGAAAATCGATGAATTCACTGAATGAGAAATCCTAGGTCATGCAAGGAAGGAAAGGAAAGTGACATGCACTAATAGTTGATGATGAGGACAAGGATGAGCATTTCTAGTTTGATGAGTTTTCATATGGATTTCAATGATTTCTACAAGAGGACAAGGATCAAGAGGGAGTTGACAATTACTTACAATCCTTAAGATAAGTACTTCATATCCTTCTTCCTTGATTATTATTATTTAGTCAACCTCTTGTCTTTGTATGATTTTGCTTGGTTATAATCCTTGACCTCCTAATGAGTTTTGCAGTTACATCATGAAGGTTTCCAAGGCTCTAGCAGTAGATGGAAGCATCGTGAAGACTAACTGACTGATTCTTCAAATATGTGCCCATTAAGTGAGGAAACATGACTTTCCTAGGTGGTAACTTGGCCTGCTAGCTGGCAGATCCAACTTGGCCTAGTGGGCCACCAATGACTCCCTCAGTACATGGGTGTTAAAGTTGGGCAGCTAGGGAAGAATTCCCTAGCTTATTTGATCACGCAATAAAGTATTAAATGGATCAAAGAAATATTATGACAAAGGAAATTCAACTATATCCCCAAAAGTCAAGTTAGCTTCTTGGAGGGAAAAATAGAAATTTGAATTTGCGAAATTGATTTAGTGTTAACCAAATTCTTGGGTCAGCCTCCCTGCAAGGGGCACATCCCTTGATATCAACCATTATATAAGGGCATCCTCATACTCCTATTGGAGTACAAAAGAAAATTGCTCGGTCTCCTTATGGTTTCAGTGGTTTGGTGAAGGGATTATCTCCGAGGCAATTCGAGGTTATTACATACGAATTCGTAAAAGCATTCTTGGCACAGTTCGGAGGCTCTTCTGTAGCACAGTGCAAAGGTATGGTGAATGAGCCATAGTTTGGATTTCTTGTGAGATAGTTTCGATATCTTTGGAGGCATGGCGCAACTAAGAGGCATGGCTTGGATCTCTTAAAAACTCACTCCAGTTCGGATCTATCTAGGCTCAGGTCAGATATCTATGGCACAATTTAGAGGTATGATTTGGAGCAATCTTAAGGCATTGGTTTGGAACAACAGTATGGATCTCTGTTGGTCTAATATAAAGGGCAGTTCGTATCTCTGTTGAACCCTTGTTCTTGGATCTTTGTTGAAAAAGTCCTAACCTCTGTTCTGATATCCATTCTACCCAAGAAGGCCAAGGTATGTAATTAGTTGTTATAATATGAAAAGTTTCCAAGTAGTCCGAGGACTACTTCAGGCTATTATTGTTGAATAATGTTAGCTACAAAATGACTGTTGCAAAGTCACAGTTATAACATAAGTATGTCGAGCCCCTTTGCCTTGTTGTAAGATGCATTCAGTGTATATGTGAAGAGTCTATAGTTTGTCATCCAGGGTTGTAATGATAAGTGTCGTATAAGTTACAAATGACAGTTGGAAGTCGTAGAAGTATAGTCAGACTTCTGACAGAACTTGTCTTCAACGGGTAAGTGTGATGAGGACCCCATGAAGTCTTTGAGATTGCTTCAACAGTGTTCGGTGATTTCCCTTGCTCTTGCTTGGGCTTGGGCTTTGTCTTCACCTCAGCTTTGATACCATGTTAATTTATGGTATGTTATATGCTTAGTGCAGTTTACTTCGATTTCTTCTTATTAGCTATTGTTTAGCAATCACATAAACATAAGTAAAATGCTGATAGAACATTAATAGATCGATAGAAAATAAGCCAAGACAAGAGACACAAGATGTGGCAGCTAGCCAGGGACAATCCCCAATGCGGGGAAACCCTTTGATCAATTCTTCTTTAATCTTCAATAGTTCAACAGAGAGAAATAATACAAATTCAGAAATCTGTAATTTTATGACAGCAACAACAAACCCTAAATCAACAAAGTCAAATTTAGTCAAACAACATTGGATTGACCTCTAGTCAACCTTGAAGAACTCGGTCTTCAACAACAAACTTCGGCAGCCCAAAACAACCCTTGGTGAATGGTCAAAACAACAGTCAAATATCAGCAGTCTGCGGTCAGCCCTAACCAGTCAACACTATACCCAAACAACGTGTGTAGGTTAGCCCTTGGTCAGCGCTTCACAAAACAACCCAACACTTGGTCAATGCTACCCAGAAAGTCAACGCTGCCCTAAACAGAAGATGCGTCCTTCTTGCACGTGTGAGAGAAGCTGCTCCTTCACTGGCCCAATGAGATCAGGAGAGAGAAGATGAGTTGAGATGAGATGAGTGAATAATGACTCAACCTCACCTGTACTTATATGATGTGATAGGCATGTGTGCCACACATTTAGCTGCTGGCCGACCTTGACAATTTGTTAAGTAAATACAAATAAATTCATATCTCCATAAATACTGGTCGGAACCAGATGATCGTTAGATCAATCCTACACCTCTCGACAACAGGAATCAAGGAAAAATATCAACTGCCATAAATAAGATGACCCACATGGAGTTTGGCCCTAGTTGCCAATTTTAACAGAAGTGCAATTAGATGTCCACCATTATGAGGATGAAGCTAAAAATGCTACAAAATTATGGATCAGATTGAGAAGTCACAAAGAGTTAGGAGAGGGGCAGATGTAATTTGTGTATAAAGTTGACAACTTAATTGAAGTTATGGGCAACATATTTGATAAGTTAATTGAAGAGTTTGAAAGATGATGGCTAGAATTAATAAAGAAGGAAATTATCGTTGAAGGTGTGATAGGGGATGGATTCTTGGACATCTATGTGAAGACAATTCGCTACATTATTTGAAAATAGTTGAAAAGTAAAAATCTTGAACCTAGTGAACAAAATCACTATCAGGTGTAATTCAGAGTTTCATAAGGACAAAGTGTCAATAATACCTAATGACCATAGATAAGGGATTGATCTACTAGTAGGAAGATTAGATGAGTTTATAGTGGAACCTTTAAATAAGGATAATCCTCCATTAAGATCGATTTTTGCACAAATCGTGAAGGAAATCGGGGTGAAACAAAATGCAATGAAATCAAAATCAAAAGATTGACAATTAATAACAAAGCATTGCTAAAGTCATGATTAGCATGAATCTCATTCACATCACGTAGTAGAAATGAAGAAGTTTCTCAAAAAGAAATTATTACTAGAGGAACCAAATACAAGCATTGACTGGCAAGTATATTTTGCGTCATCTTAGGAAGGCCGATAAGGTTCAGGTTCCAAGAAAATAGGAATAAAAACTTACAATTCTATTTGTAACCATGATGCATAAATTACAACATTATAAGTTATATGGGGTTAAAAGTTCCCATCACAAGGAATGTGAAGTACAATCAATAAGAAAAATGCAAGCATAGACAAACTTACAACAGTGGAAGAAAGGAATGTATGTTATGAAGTGTGACAACCCCAATTAATTTTTTTTTTTCACCATATAAGATTGTAAAATTTGAAGGTTGGAAATATAGGCATAAGGGTTGAGGCAAGGGACACTGATTCCAGGGCATTCGGGGGCTGCTAGGGGAATAATTGATTTTTTCTATCAAGCCATGAATATTGACACATGGGAAGCAAAAAGGGCAGGTTGTATGATGATGATTGGCTTACAAGATGAGGCAGGCCAACCAATGATGACAAGTCTAACAACCTTAAAAGAAAATCTAAAACTAAATGTAATTTGGCTTCATATGAATCATGATTGGTGGAAAAGACCCAACCAAAAATGAAGACAAAAAAACAAAAAAAAGGGGAGACAGGTTAGGACAGCCCAGGGAAGAGAAGACAAAGAATTGGAGGGAGTTTCCATTCAGGGCAGGGGAAGAATTCCAGTTACCAGAACTCTGGAATTCGACCGCTTGGTCTTTGCCCTCGAGCAGCCCTCGCAAGCCCAGGAATTACGCTTGGGGGTGACAGTTGGGTTGCAGGCGTCTATGGTTGGGAGGAAAAGCTTAGTCCCGTCTTCAATTGCCATTTTTTTATTGATAAATATCCCTTTGCTTTACTAAAAGCTTTGAAAATACTGTAAATTTGGGTATTCTCCGCAGTGCATCAAATGTGTAAGTTTCTAGTCAGTAACAATATGTTGCTTGCAACCTCTTGCACCTGTTAAAGTTAGAGGAAACTGATCTCTGTCATAGCATTGTAAATTTTGTTCTCTAGCGATCAACCTTCGCTAACTTTTATTGCTCATGCGTCCACTTCTATTGTTACCTTTTTGATTGAATATGTATCATACGCACAACTGTCTAGAACATTCATCCCTATGTCACACAGGATAATTTCCTGTGATTGTCAACTAAAATTCTTATCATATAGGAATTTGCAATTCTATGAATTGTTTCCTCCCAAATTTCATTTCTGAATTTTAACCAACGAACCCATGGAGGAAGCTGCGTATCTAGAGAAATCAGACCTAGATTTACAGGCAAAATACAAACTGATAGGGCTATCCTTTTGATTTGAACGAATAGTGGCCATTAGCATTCACATTTAACTTGGTTAAGATGGATGCTTAATGCGGATTCCCTTGGGCAAACATATCATGGTAGAGTAAGGAGCAACGATATCAAATCCCTTCTGCCCTTCACTTTTTCTTCTTCCACCCTCAGGAGTAGGCAATTGAAGGTCATTAAGAGTCAACAGTGCTCATGTTTTTCCTAAGGGCCATGTGATCGCCCGGTCTATGACCGGAGCCACCGATACCCTCACAACAATGGCTGAACCTCTTCTTTCTCATCCTGCTTCATCATCAAATTATTTGAAATTTGTGGAGATATCCAAGAATGGAAACTTGATACCACTCTACTGCTGCATATTTTCGGATCACCTAACACGAGTGCTTGCTTATTGGTGCTTGGTAAGCCAAGATGGTAGAGACACCTCGAGTTTCTTATTTGAGTCTATGGGACAAGGGCAGATGGGTACCAATGTGGTACAATTTCTACGTTTGCATTTTCTTCTTAAGCGCATTCATATACACAGTTTAAAATTGGATAAGATAGGAATGAAACCAATGACCTATCCCTAGCCATTGGGATTTTCTACCATTCAGCTACATGGTAGGGCACCCATAAGGGTTTGGTGTAGAAGCGTAGATCACCACATCTAACACAATCTCTCATGCGGGCTTTTACCGACGCCTGGCTTGATATCTTGATAGGCTAGTAGTGGAACATAGGATGTCGCTGTTACCCCATTTGTCATCTCATCATGGTTGTTAAGTCGTTTGTGAGAGCATCTCATGTGAAGCATATGATTTGTTATTATTGAAAGTCTAGGATCTGCACCAACATTTGGAATTCTTACACTCACAGTGACAACTGTGCTAGATCCGGTATTCGACGATATGTTACCAACTTTGAACGTTAAGGATGCACAAAATGCGTTGTGCATGTAGCTCACCACAGGGTGTAACTCCTGTAGGCATATCCGCTTTAATAAAATAAAACTGAACGATATTTTTGCCATTTCCAAAACAAGGATGCTAGAGACCAAAGAGTACAACCAAATTATCTTCACCATTGTCATTTATTTTAATTTTGGTTTGCTTACAACCCGTACTATCCATGATTGAATCTAGTTTTAAGTGACATTAGGTACCTTGCCCATAAGAGATGCAAAATGGGAAAGACAACATGACAATAATTTCGCATTGTTGATATTTAGCATTGCTCAGCAGAGATCATAACTTTGATGTGTTAGGTGTGACTTCTGTAGGCGCATTCTCTTCCAATGATTTTAGAAACCAAAGATTACAACTAAACTATCCTTGCCAATGCCACAATTGAGCAGATAAAGTTACGATCCACAAACAAAAGGGAGGCTCTGATATATATATAAATAAACAGGTCAAGTAGATAGAGCCCGAGGGTGATGAAAGCACTTCTATGATGAAGGTGCATATCAGAAGGAATGGTAGACTATTGAAATATTTAACGAAGTTTAGTCTTCATAATGACATATGTAATTGTGATTTTATGTATTTGATGTAAAGAAGAAAAATAAATTTATTATTGTCATTCTTGATGCATGGGTTTCATGCTCAAGGTTATTTTGTTTAGGTCGAGCACCCATTGAGTGCTTCTAGGGCTTGTCATTAAGTCAACAAGTCAATTGAGTCATTGTCATGTATGGAAGACCCTTTCGGACATGTTGTATATTGTAAAGAAAAATTTAAAATGTCAAATAGACCCTCCAAGACCTTGTCAACAAGCAAAGATCAAGTTGGCCTTCATGACAGGACAAGTCGGCCTCCAACCAACAATTCAACCTAGAAGAGAAGCCTATATATTAGAGACTTCGACCTCACTTGAAGCACACTCACTCAGTCACACAAGAGATTCGATCAAGCAAGAAGAAGAGACCGAAAAGGTGTGAAGAAGTGGACGTCTAGAAGAGGAAGAAGAAAGCGAAATTTTGGAACTGTTTTTTGGGCTATTTCTTTCACATGTTTGAGAAAACTAGGGCACCTATTGCAGCAGCTAAGACCGAGTTGTAGAAGTCAAGTTAGGGCGTCAATTGGCATACTTTGCAAGTCGAGTTTCCAAGAAGAAAGGATGAATTCAAGCGAAGGAGAAAAGAGGAAATCACCATCTTTCCCACACGTGCAATAGCTAGGGTTTCTGCAGAAGAAGCTGTTGGGGGTCGAAGTTGCAAAAGAAACTGTTGGGGTCGAAGTTGCTATAGAAGTTGCTAGAAGGAAAGCTCATCAAGGAGGAAAGATTGCTTGGTCTTGGATGGGACTTTGACAAGGGTCTTAGGTCTTGGAATTCTTCATTTGAAGTTCAATAAGAAGATAAGAGTTCTTGTGGGTTTTCCTCTCAAGAGGAGAGGTTTAGGCCCTGGCTGACAACCTACATTTTATGTCTCCTTGTCTCATTGATCTTCATTGTTTGGTAGCTGTTTGATGATAGACAACACTAATAATAATCAAGTAAAAGAGAAGCTAATCAAGCTAAGTAAAATTCATCACAAGCAGTTATCAAAGGAAGAGAAATCACCTAATCTAGCTACCCCTAGATTTCTCAACATAGAGCTCCCTTGATCCTTCCCCATGGGTCATGACTTCGGGGAAAGAGGGAACACCTCACTAATATTACCGAGAGACACCTCGAAGACCGAAGAGAAATTCATAGCACATACCATCAATTATAGAAGTAGGTTGCACTACAGCCCAGTCAGACCTAATAAAGGGTTCTAAAGTCTATGCTTATGAAATGCCCAACACAAAAGGTGTTAAGTTTAGGTATGTTCTATGCTTAGAGCAATTTATTTCAATTTTCACAATTAGCTCAATATCTTTTCTAGATTAGCAATCACATCAGCATTAAAGTAAACTGTAGATAGAACTCAAATACAAATCGCAGAAGACAAGCCAAGACAAGAGGACACAAGATGTGGCGCTAGCCAGGGACAAACCCCAATGTGGGGAAACCCTTGATCAATTCTTCTTATATGTTCTTCAATAGTTCAGCAGAGAGAGAGAGATAGTACGTTTACAACAGAAGTCAACACTTGACTTATCTAGATAAGAGCATAGATCGTCTCTAAGAAGATGATACATGAGATCAGTTGAAGACATGCTTCTTCAACTGATTCTCCAAGGTGACTCCTTCACCTATCGTTGTGCTGCATTTCGTCATCATGCTGCACCTCACTGTGCTGCACCATGCTGCACCCATCATCACTATGCTGCATCTCATCATGCTTCATTAATCATGATTGTACCCATCACTGTACTGCATTATGTTCCATTGCTGCACCATGTTGCCATACTGACCTATGTGCTGGTTGCATCTTGCTTGCTTGTTGTCCCTAGCTTGCTTCTTGTCCCTAGCATGCTTGTTGTCCTTTGCATGCTAGCTGCAACATTGCGTGCTTGGTGTATTTGCTGCGAAGTACCATACAACTGTCCCAATGTTAGTTAGTTGTCCCTTGCATGCTGCTCTCCTTCGGACACAGATGCTCTGGCTATTCCGACAGTTTCGGCAATTTTGACTGTTCCCGGCAGTTCTGGTAGTTACGGCAATTTCGGCAGTTCTGACAATTCCGGCAGTTTCGACAATTCCGGCTATTCTCGACAGTTCTGGCAGTTCTGGCTTTTCCCGGCAGTTTTGACAGTTCCCGGGAGTTCTGGCTTCTTCCCTTTGCATCAACTTTCTCGACAGTTCCAGCTGTTCCCAGCAATTCCGACTATTCCCGGCAGTGTCGACAGTTCCCGACAATTCCGACAATTCCGGCTATTCCTAGTAGTTTTGGCAGTTCCGACATTTCCCGGTAGTTTCGGCAATTTCCAGTAGTTTCGACAGTTCCCATCATTTCCGGCTTTTGCCCTCTGCGTCAGCTTTCGCGGCTGTTCCGGTCAGTTCCGGCTATTCCCGACAGTTCCGACAATTCTGGCAATTTCGGCTTTTCCCGGCAGTTCTGACATTTCCTGACAGTTTCGGCAGTTCTGGCTATTCCAGCTTCTGCCCTCTGGATTAGGGCAGCGTTATCCCCTAGGATCTCTTCTCCTACTAAAACCCAAAGACACGTAGAGAGGAAGAGATCCCAAGTGTGTTGAAATGACTTGAAGGCCACCTCTATTTATACTAAAACGTTGAGCACAAGTGGGGTTTATTTGGTGGCTCGCCGACCTTGACGAATTGTCCCATAACACAAATAAATTCATATCTCCATGAATGGTTATCGGAATCGGATGATCTTTAGATCAATCCTACACCTCTCGATGAGAGGGATCCAAGAAAAATATCAACTTCCATTAATAAGATGACCCACATGGAGTTTGGCCCTAGTTGCCAATTTTAACAAAAGGCACCTGAGGTACAACACATTCACCACAACCTTAGAAGGTTTAGTACATTTAGTCCTTCAAGGATCACTATAAGTGAAAAAGGAGACCTACACCAAGGAGAAGATGAGTACGCCATTCAAAACCCCTAGACTTAACCCAAAAAAAGAAAAAAAGAAAAAAATATTTCAAGAGGGTGTGTTACATCAAGAAGCATTGAGGTTTTACATTAAACAACCGGATCAAAAGACTTCAAGATATGATACAAACAATTCAAAACAAACTCACCAGCGTTGAAAGTAGGAATGAAGTAAACCCCCTAAAACAAAACAAACATAAAAATGATACCATCATAGAAACATGCTCAGCTGGGCAGAATCCTATTTGCTATGCTTTGAGGACAAAGCATTCCTTGAGGGGGTGGCAATGTAATAAACAAAAGCATAAGTATAATATATAATAATAAAGTTAATATATAATGAGGCTATTGAAGGTCAAAGGGACACACTCATTCATCTTGTGACTAATAAATGCTATATCTCATGGGGCTCATTGTAACATCATCAATCTTATCAATCAATCATCATTCTATTATATATATTATATATATATCTGTAGAAATATTGTGTTAACTGGTGATAAACAAAGGCATTTTTTTTCCATTGTTCGTTGTGCATGCTGATGTGAAATAACATAGTGCTGCATTGGTGAAGTGATTTAATACATATTTAGATGATAAGAGGGTAGATGCCTCGGTGTTATAAGAAATTTCAGATATGTTGTATGCTTAGAAAGAATGCCCTAAGGGCTGTAGCTTTGTGATATCGTAGTACACTTGAATGGTTTTTATTTTGTGGGCCACCTTGAAAAATTGGGTTAAAAAAGTGAAATATTGCTGCTGTAAATTCATATTTCAGGTTCAGTTATAAAGCTGATGGTTCACAAGAAACAGACTTGGGAAACCTCAAGGTTGAGATGAAATCCAAATTAGCATTAATTGTTCATTTCTCAAAACTTTAACAGAAAACTGGATGAAACATCTTGGGAATAAGAGGGATTGGAGGATGATGTAGTCCCATCAGTCCTAGTAGACTGTCTAATAACTTTAGATGAACTGGAAGGAGTACATATAGGTGGACCATTAGTGGATGGAGATGAGGGAAGGTCCACTACAATTAGTTGGGAATCATCAACCAGTGTTGCGAAAATCACGATTTTTTGCCTGAAATGATCACGATTTATTGAGAGGGAGATAAGTACCTCTGTTGTGTAATTAATGCTGTAAATTTCTTTGAGATAAAAGAAAATAAAATCCTCTTCAAATTGGTTTTCCCTTCAGGGGTTTTCTAGGGTTTGATTGACCAAAAAATCAAGTGTCCAAAATTGTGTATGCTTGTTAAATTATCAGCGGAAAATGAATAGTGGTAGCTCGTAGTGTTTTAATAGAATTCACATTCAAGTTTAAATCTTAGTAATGAACGATGGGGTTTGCAACTTTGGGCATTAAACTTGTTGACTGGTGTTGTCATTGATGCCAATGTCAAGCTTTGAAATCTTTTAATATTTGTCTCAATAAGCCCTAGTGTTAAAGACAACCACGACAAAGACAGGGGAGGTGAAGGATAAACATTGAATGCATTATTATTCACAATGATACATATTTATAATACATTGAAGTGACCCTTGGTTTCATATTCAAAGTGGTCTATTGGACTCCCTTTGACTGTTTAGCTTCCACACCAACCTTTAGAGGATTAGGTGTTCAACATTCCCCCCCTTAATCCAAAGGGGTATGTATGAGTCCAAGAAGAGAGCTGTAATACAAAATGTGCAAAAATGCATGGCAACACTAGGCTGAATGTGCTCTGTGAAATGTTGGCATAAGGTGGTGGTTTAAGGATGACCATCAACACTGGAACGCTTAGTGCAGTTCCCAGAACTCTTCCAAGTCTAGCAAGAAGCTGAAATCTTCTGCTAGAGGAAGTGTCCCTAATGCTTTGGAGAGGGAGACCTTCAACCTAGAAAAGGGAGGTCTACAACCTGCGGTGGTTTAAGGATGACCAAAAACTCTGGAATGCTTAATGCAATTATTGGAACTCTTCTAGAACTGGCAAGAAGTTGAAGTCTTATGCTAGATGAAGTGTTCCCAATTCTTTGAAGAAGGAGAAGCTCAACCTAAAAGGGGAGGTCTCAACCCCGCATAGATGGTTTAAGGCTGACCAACAACCAAAGGCATGCTCAGGGGCATCTTTGTCTCTGGCTACAACTCTGAATTTGGCATGGCAGGTTGTGGCTCAGGCTCGCTTGATGTAGCTTTGAAAATTGTAGATGACCATCATTTCCCCCCTGTCAGATACAAGGTGAGAAGATGGAAAAAAATCCACTGCAAGACTGTTCAATAGTTTGGAAGAAATTCTGACATATGACTAAAATATCTTCTTGGCTGTTGAAGCCCATTGCCAAGAAGCGATCAATCCAAGATGAATCTTTGTTCTTGCAGGAGGCTTGCTTTTGAAGCATCTGTGTGAAGAATGAGTACGCTGACCACAATGTTTGCATGAATGAAGATCAAAACAATGATCTTTCATACGGCCAACTCAGTCACAATGTTGGCATTTAACAACTTTTGGCTGCGAATGTGGAGGAGCATAATCTGGAATACCTGAAGGTGAACTGTCAAAGAAACCCAACACTATGGAACTAGATGGGCTATGAGTAATCTGGAATATGAAATGACACATCCTTGTCATATCCAAGACTAGTTCTGTGCTTTTTATGGACAAGCTCTTCTCAAGGTCTTAATGATGGGCTTGGGAAGTGTAGGCTGAACTTCTAATGCAGCATGCATATCCTCAACTTTATATGCTTGCTGCTGATGGGAGTCTGTCTCAATGTTCTGAATAGAAACAGGTTTAGAATGATGACTCCACTACTGTAATTTTTCTTGTTGAAGCTGAGATCAAGCTGCAAAAATTCTATCTTCTCTTATTCATTTTGCAGAGAGGTATGAATATAAGAAAGAGTGTCCTTGCTGATTTTAAGTGTGCTTTTAGTGCTTTCAGTAGTAGACACGATTAGAGTTCTCAATAACTCTAATAAATTGTAAATTTCAACCATTTTATTAACAACTCAAATTCAATGCATATTCAACACAACAGTGAATGTCCAATGGTGAATGAACAACATAAATATAAACCAACCTTCAATTCTTCGTTGTAATAATCTTCACAACTGGAGCAAGTGACTCGAACTCTCTGCTTCCTTTTACAAGTCCATATACAACATTTAAGCATCGAACCATATACTAGCTTTCTTGTCACTGGGGAATACTTTTTTTCCTTTTTTGATGTCACATAGTTGTTTTGATATAGACCAACTTGCATATACAATTTACTGACCTTTGAAACCTGTTAGATAATTTAAAATTTTTTGGCAAGTTCTATTCATCCTCTCTTTCACGTCGACCAACTGGGCTTTGACCAAACCAAAGTGGCATGGCTCGAAGAAGCTAGTTCTCGACCTCCCCTTGTGGCCCAACTCTTTTTGGGGTCGGGGCTTCGTTTAGCTGATTACCTCGCCTTTACCTCAGGGACATGCAATCTATAAAACCATTTTTCTTTATATGTTATGTAATTTGCTCTGTCTCAGTTCAGAGTCCAGACCAATGGTTATTATGTCAAGAATACATCGATGCATTTCCTGATGGAAGTGCCTGTGATTCTCCGCTCTGTTTCTGAATCTTGGCTCGACGGATTTTGCTTGGTGGTGTTTTTGGCGGCCTTCTGTGCATTGGGTTTGGTTCAATTTGGCAATTGCCTGAGTTCTATGTCTTCGATTGCAGGTACCGTTGCCTGTTGTTTCTTGGCGCAGTTTGTGCCTTGAGAGAGGACGAGATTCAACTTCTCTGTTGGAATACAGGGACTCTAGATAGGGGTCTTAGGTGGGTCTCGAAGGACATCACGTTGAGCCAGTTTGCCATGGGAAAGAAATAAGTTTGTGGATTGATTAACAATGCCGGGATTCGAACTGGATGTCCAATGCTGGAGACAACTTTGCTATCGAGTTATCCCGCCTGGATCAGGATCATTCAAGGCCGTAGTAGCAGGCGTGGGATTTCTCTGTGGAATTAACCAGGCGAAACATACTGTTTTATGCTGGGGACGCAATGCAAAAACATATATTTTCGGCTTTACCTCAGTAGGTCGCTTGGCTTGTCCTCAATTCTCTGCATAACACTGTTGATTTGCTGCCTCTGTTCGTCGGAGAACCTAGCGTCAATAATTCACCAGAGTGAAAGGGAGCATGTTTCTACAAGAACGATGCTTATATGGAATTCACCACTAGCAATGACAACGAGCCTCAGGTTTCAACGATGGGTCTCTCAGCAAGAACACACACATACAATTTGTAGCAGTAATAAATAGATCATTTCAAGGCAACAAAGACCCAATTTTAAATCCTCCATGGCATTGCAAAGCAGCAAACAAGCTTGTAATACAACAGGAAACTTAGGAACAATGTTGTGGGGTCTTGGGATTTTATTCCAAATCAATCTTAGAAAAACAAATCTTGCAATTTTGAGGGATAGAAACACTATCCAATTCTTCAAAACCAACCCATGAGAGAACAATCAGGACAAGGTGCTTCATCAAATTTTAATGGAGAGTTCTCCAACCAGCACTCATGGCGTATGTAATTCAATGCATACAATTCATGACATAATAAACTCATATATACAACGCACTAAATATATAATATATATGCCCATTACATATATATACTACGACTTGAATCATTTATGAAGATTTTGATCAACGTATATATAGGGGTTTAATTGACAACAACTGGCATATAAAACTTCACAATGCATACCACTATTTCATTGCTCTATTCTGAGTAACGCTTCAACACTAGTGTACAAAACTCAATGCAGCTTACCAGAATGAATGCAGCATTTGAGTTTTCAAAAATTTTCAACCGAATTCACTACGTCCAACACAATTCAATGTATACACTCCACATATCAAGAGAAACGACCATCATTTAATAAAATGAATGTCACTCTCAATGCACAGAAAATATGCAATTGCTTCAACGCAGAGCTCAGGAGCAGAATTTCAGGGGATTAAACACAAACAATAGAGTTTTGTAAGTAGTTTTGGTGAGCAGAGGAAACACTTCTGACAGGGAGCAAAAATGTCAGAAGTAACATGCAGAAAAGCCCCAAAATAAAACAAATAGCTCAAATTGTTGGAGCAGGGCAGGAGAACGCTCGTTCTGATACCATGTTAAAGACAACCATGGCGAAGACAGGAGAGGTGAAGGATAAACATTGAATGCATTATTATTCACAATGATACATATTTATAATACATTGGAGTGACCCCTGGTTTCATATTCCAAATGGTCTCTTAGACTCCCTTTGACTGTTCAGCTTTCACACTAGGATTAGGTGTTCAACACCTAGAAGGATGAGAAACTCCTGCGCCATGGTCATGATACCCCACTTTTGATGAAGAATTTGGATGAGAAGCTCAATGTTTTTGCAAGCGAGACCATCCTCATTTGATTTCCCTTGTTGTGCTGATTCCAACGATATGTGGTTCACTCCATAACTCCTCACGGTTGAGGAGATATGCCTCATCAAAGTTGGAGTCGAATCTGTGCTTAAGAAGCCCCAATGTAGTTGCTACAAGCAACTTGATGTTTGGTTTATTAATGGCATTTACTCTCAATTTTTTAATTAAATTATGATGGATCTATTAACCCCTTAAAATAAAATTTTTACTAGCCCCCATCGATTGGCCAAGAAGAATTATTTTTGAGGAAATCATTTAAAGAAAGAGAGGAATCTTGCAAATATTTGACCAAACAAGTGGGTGCGAACAAATCCTACCACATAAGTGTACACACTGAAAAATACAAGAGAATCTGTGTTAAGTGGCAATGGATAGAGAAACCAATAGCCTTTAACAACTTATAAAATCACAATTGAATTCACAAATAGTCATGATGAGCGCGTTAATTTGTGGACATTTTCAAGCTTCTTACGACACTCCTTAACGGAGTCCATTAGTGGATAACATCTTAGCAAATTCACTGGTTTACATTAATGCGTGGGCAATGTGTAATGTCCCTTAATAATAAATAATAAATAATAAATAATAAATAAAAAATAATAATAATAAATAATTCAACTTAACTTCGAGATGAAGTTCCTTAAAGTGGGGGAGTATGTAATGTCCCTTAATAATAAAATAATAAATAATAAAAATAATATAATAATAAAATAAAATAAATAAATAAAATAAATAATATAATATAATATTAAAATACAAGAAAATAAATAATAAACAATAAATTAAAAAAAAGGTCCCTTTAGGATTGGTAAGGGAACAAAGTTATCCCCTAGATTTGTTGGGCAATTCACGACCCTAGAGAGGATTGGACCAATTGCTTATAAGCTCAAGCTGCCATTCTATCTAAGAAGGATGCATAATGTGTTTTGTGTTTCTATACTTAGAAAATATGTACCTGACCCATCCCATGTTTTGAAATTTGAAAAATTGTAGGTTTCCGAGGAGGGAGTCCTTCAGGTTGAACCATTCTGTATACTGGACCGTTGGGTTCGTCGACTCAGGAACCGTGAGTTTGAGCAAGTCAAGGTCCAGTGGGATCAATATAGCCCAGGGTCAGCTACCTAGGAAGATGCAGATGTTATTTTTAACGACTTTCCTTATTTACTTGATTAAAAGGTGTGGTGAACTAATTAGGAGTGCTTACTTAGTTAAGACAGATACTTTTATGGAGCATCTAAATCATGTTTTATTGTTTAAACTTTATGATACATCTAAATCGTACACTATAATTTCAGTTTAGATGTTGAGTATAATGTTACATGAGGTCTCGTGATATAATGGCAGGAGGATAATGATGCACATGTGGTTCTTATAGTGATGATGTATCCTTATGATGATGATGATATGCATAGGCATTATGATGTTATGACGAGGTCTATTGACATATTCATTTACTACGTGATGATAGGTATTTAATGTTGAATACTCATGATGGATATGATATGCATAACATGGCATAGGAATTATGATGCTATAATATGAGGTTTATTGACATGTGGTTCATTTATTATGTGAAGTCAAGATATATCTTTGATACAAATATGTTGATGTTATAACTTATGATGGTATTTCATGAGGTGAAGCATGCGATAGTTGCATACAAATTTATGACATGCATGAGCATGCAGTTCATTATTTTGCGATTAACAATGATGAATGTTCTCATGATGACATGCAAGACTTGGCATGTGGATTATTTTCTATGATACTATGATGGTATAGCTAATGCATTTGTTGCATGTTGAGGTGTGATGATTGACAGGACTCCACAAATGGGTTGAGAGGGCTGGGTTATTTGATGATCTCGTGCGAGCCCATACGCACGAGGGAGAATAAGTAACACCATATGGGCTGGGGACAAACTCTATCAACACTACATATGCTAGTGGTTCCTTTGTCTTGTATAGATCTTGAGGGCTATCGGACCATCTTGAGGAGGCCAAGTGCCTGATATTGAAGGCTAGGTGCCTAGTATTGTATTGGAATGCCGAAGTCTGGTAGGGGTGTAAGGACTTCGATGCCTGGGGTTGTGCGCCTTAGTGAGTTGTGGAGGGAGTGGGCCAACCTTGCGAGATGCCCGGAGACATTGAGCACTGTATCGAATGCCTGCCTTGGGGCAGATGAGGTCTGAGTCATGCGAGAGACTTGGGGTTAGCCTTGGACTAGGATACAAACCGAGGAGGCTTATGCCTCGTTCCGAAAGTGGGAAAAAGGACAAAGATTCCTTGGGATTTCCCGGGTGTTGTGAAACTTTCGATGCCTGTTGGTTATACTAGTTCAGCAGAGGGTGTGGACGAACATGAAGTAATAAATAACAAAATAAAATGTGAAATAGTTCAACTTAACTTCGGGACAAAGTTCCTTAAAGTGGGGGAGTGCAATGTCCTTTAATAATAAATAATAAATAATAAAAACAATAAATAATAAATAATAATAATAAAAAATAATTCAACTTAACTTCGGGATGAAGTTCCTTAAAGTGGGGGAGTATGTAATGTGCTTTAATAATAAATAATAAACAACTTTGTTGCAGGAAACATGGTATAGAGGTCTGTTTTCGTATGGAAACGGGTACGAAACGCGGAAACGCGTTTGGTACGGACGTGAAACGCGTTTCCGGCCGTACTGCCACGTTTCCTGAAACGGAAACATGGCTAGTACGGCCGGAAACACGTTTCAG